>JAOPHQ010004566.1:15000-227500 GCA_030340625.1 Merluccius polli
TCTCTCTCTCTCTCTCTCACTCTTCCCCACCCTGTCTGTCTATCGCCTTCACTCTCTCTCTCCATCTCCCTCTCTACCGCTCTCTCTCTCTCGCTCTCCCTGTTCTTCCCTCCTCTCCTGAGAATGGCTGATTACAGCTCGCTCCATGGGCTAAGTGGGGCAGCTAGGAGACTCAGCTGGAGAGAGAGAGGGAGAGAGAGGGAGAGAGAGGGAGAATCAGGGGAGGAGAGGAGGGCCATACCAATACCGACCACCACCACTCCCAACACTCTGTGTGTTTGGGATCTATTTCAAATGATTGTCTTATTATAAAGCTACGAATGCTTAATTATAAAGTACATTTAGGCCTGTTATAGACTGGCTCCAGCTTTCCTCTGACTGCCCCCACAAGGCTTCTACACTTTGTATTTCTATTTCATCATGGCAGCATGCTTAAAACCAAATTGTTGGCCTCAAAAACGTCCCTTCAGAGATCTATGGGTCACCGGCTACACATATGGAGGGAGGACAGGTCAACCCAATTCCACAACAACCCGCTTCATCTTATGTGACAGAACAAGAGCTCAGTATCTTGCCCATTGACATTTCAACATCATATTGGTTATTGAAGAAACTGCACCTGCTATTTCTCTCAATCCACGTGGGGTACCATGTCCCATACAGGGTTCCACATAGGGTACCAAGTCCCATACAGCAGGCCTACTCAATTGGCAGCCTGCATGCCACAGCCGCCCACGGATCATTTTGATGCAAATTATTTATTAGAACATAAACAACCTGTGGCAAAAGGTTTTGAAAGCTAAAATGTTGTTGTCCACATTGAAAAGGCTGAAGGTAACATGAAAATCGACAATTCAACGAGGAGTGGACTGTGAAATATCTATTTAGTAATGTCGGACCAAAGCCCAAATGTTTGATCTGATCCGACGAGGCTATCGGCGAGAAGGCACTACATCACATATCACTCGAACTTCAATGGAACATATCCGATGGGTTCAGATGCTCGTCGAATCAAAGTGCAGAGCCTCTCTGTGAATTACCAACAGAGGGTAGCGATAATGGCCTTGGTGATCGAAACAAGAGAGGAGTAACATATCCTCCCTCCGTGTTGCATGTTGCATGGACTCTTGGTAAAAAAGAGTTGTGCATGTATGTATGATTTTTTGATGGAGAGTGTTTTCGAAAATATGTGCATGTTCACTTGTTGCTTGATGTATTTATATATCAGGCCATTTCTGATTGTTAATTTGAATAATATGATTTAAATTAATAATAAGTGTACTTGTAGCAGATTGTTACATGTTAAAAGGTTCAATGTCTTTTGTTCTGCCACATTAATGAAATCCGTTTTGAATGTATCTTTTTGAGTTGAGTGATTCATTGAAATGTTGTATGTTAGATTCCGTAAATTGTGAATGAACACTCTTTATGCACAGTATTAAGGGTATTTAGTGTTGTGTTTTTATGTTTTTCGAGAATTACTCGATATACAGGGTTCCATACCATGTCTCCTACATGGTTCTAGCATGTTCCCAACATGGTTCTACCATGTTGCACACTGTATGGACTACTATCTGCTAGAGAAGGTTCTACCGTGTTCCACACTACGGTCCACATGTACTACAGAGGGTTCTGCTCTGTTCCACATGATACCGGGTGGCTGTCCAAAATGCAGGTTCCTATTCCTAGTCAATCACTGCTGCACCAGGTGATGTTATTAACCCTCTTTCCCTCTGTCTGAATGTTATGGTGAGTGACATTTGTGCGGGTGCAGGGTTTTTTATTCATTTAACTTTTATTTTATCAGGAAGTCTCAGTGGGCATGTGCCCGTGTGATGTCACGCAGGATTTACCACTCTGCACTCTTTAACCTTAATAGCAGCTTTCTTTCTTTCTTTCTTTCTTTCTTCCTTCCTTTCTTTCTTTCTTTCTTTCTTTCTTTCTTTCTTTCTTTCTTTCTTTCTTTCTTTCTTTCTTTCTTTCTTCTCCAGAGAGCATTGTATTAAGTAAACCCCCTCTGGTAAAATGCATGCAAATTTGGAAGCATAAATAAGACATCCAATTTCTAATATCAAGCAGTGACTGCGAGCTAAAGCACACTTTTTGTTTAGGTTAGACACCAAACAACACACACACACACGCACACACACACACACACACACACACACACACACACACACTCAAACAACGGTGTGACAGTGGAACATTTGCATGGTTGGATGTTAACCTCATCCTAATCTATATTTCCCCTGCTCGTCTTCTCATCTCCTCAGCAGGGGGGGTGGTCCTTGAGGGACCAATCAGAACACCTGCTGGGATACAATTTAAGAACAGAAGACACACACTGAACGCACACACTCCGCCCCCTGCCGATAGAGCACACAAACACAACTTAATGAGAAGAATCATAGCATCCATATAGAGCCACATATTGTATTTGTTTGTACAGTATATGTACCCTATAGCATACGTGTGTATGTGTGTGTGTGTGAGAGAGAGAGAGAGAGAGAGAGAGAGAGAGAGAGAGAGAGAGAGAGAGAGAGAGAGAGAGAGAGAGAGAGAGAGAGAGAGAGAGAGAGAGAGAGAGAGAGAGAGTGAGTGAGTGAGCGTGTGTGTGTGTGTGTGTGTGCCTTTAATCCTGCCCCTTTAATCCTACGTTGTAAAGCATCAGAAGCCGCAGCAATTAACAGGGAATCCAGCACCATGGACAACGACCATATCTCTTAGCGCATCCATCCTCTCTCATCTGCCCTTAGCTCCTCGTCCTATAGCTCGCTATAGTAGGTTACACAGCTGTTGGTTATGTCATCCTTGTGTTCCGGTTCATCATTTAAATAATCCACCTCTTACGTCCAAGCAGCAGTAGCAGCCTGCATCCACGACCCACGTCTCTACCAATATTCCCTGATTTTGACACGGTTAAGCCATGCGACGCGCGCGCCGATACACAGTAATAAGCACGCACGCACGCGCACGCGCGCGCACACACACACACACACACACACACACACACACACACACACACACACACACACACAGAGTAACGTAGGGCCATATAGACACTTACTCAGATTTCCTGGCCAGGGTGAGGGACCGACACAGCGTGGTGGTGGGAGTCAGCGGCACCAGAGAGCGGCAGCCTGGGCTGTCCCTGCCGTCCTCCTGGTCGCTCTCACTGGGGGAGAAGGTGGACGGGCTGGCGGGGACCAGCTGCATGTCGCCTCCGTCGGTCGGCGGCGGCGGCGGAGGAGGAGGAGCGGGTCGGACTTGCGTGTCGACCCGTGTCGGTAGAGACGCGGTCTCCAGCAGCAGGGGGGGGTCGGAAGACGGGTGGCGGTGGAGGAGCAGGTAGCCGGGGTCGGGGTGGTGGTGGTGGTGGTGGTGGTGGGGGTGATGGTAGTGGTGTTGTTGTCCTCTGGCGTCCCGCAGGTGCCGGTTCTCCCCGATCAGCTCGTCCACGCGCCGGTCCAGCTCCTCGATTCGCGCGCGCTGGGTCTGGATGAGACTCTGCTGGTTCTGGACGATGGTGGTGAGCTCGCGCAGGTACAGGATCGCCTGGACCGGGTTTTCCAAAAGGCTCGAGCTCGCCATCACCGAGGAGAAGAGAGAGGGGTTTTAAAAAAAAAAGGGATAACGGCGAAATCGTTCAATGGGTCGGCGGATGAAAAACCCAATGGTGGTTGTCTTGTTGTCTGGACCGGGCGCACCGACCGAGCATCCGGTTGTCCGGTCGCCGTCTCTCTCTCTCTCTCGCTCGCGCTCTCTCGCTGCCTGTCCGCGCGCGCGCCCCTGAGCGGTGCTGATGACGGTACTACCTAGATCCAGATGTGGCGGAGAGGAGGGTGCGGTGGGCGGCGGGATGCGTCACTACGCACAGACGCGCACGGAGGCGCTACTGCGCGGGCACGTAGCCTACACTAACCAATCACGTAGATGCATTAAGAATAGCGCTAGAAATATCGATCGCGTTACATTAGGATGACCGTAGCCTCAATGCACCGAGAGTGTGCAAGACAAGGCTATGATTGGAGATATAGAAATAATTAGGAGGTAGCTCAAGACTGGCCTAGGACTTCAAATTGTATTTTACCATAACTGTATTTCGATGCACCCGCCTACCTAGCTCACGGTTGCTACGATTGGTCAATGATGTCTCCTTATCCCGGGAAACACACACTACAGAATCACAGAATAACCGTCCCGAAACGTGACAAAACTCAAATGTTATAGGCCTACCTTAGGCTATACAAAATGTCTATTCTAATATCTAAAGTAACAATTTATTATTATTGTTATTGGTATTGTTAATGTTATTATTATTATTATTATTATTATTATTATCGCGCACAAGAATTCTATCAGCATGTGATGCGTCAGGGACATCGTCATGATTCACCCGCGGTCACGTGACCATAGATGCCGGAAGTAGATGGTTAGTCAGCTGGAGAGTTGTGCTTTTCTTTTCAAGCTAGGGAGTTAGCATTAATAGTTCTATTGGATATTCGTCGACTTCAATGGTCAGGTAAGATCATGTATTACAAGCTTATTTTCAGCAAAAAGGTGTTGTCGTGTGTGTCGATGCATTTGCTCATTAAATGCACAGTTTGGCAAGAGTGGGCATCTTCCTGAACAGTGCTACGATGTGCCTATGCATACAACCCGCAATAATCAACTAATTACGGTTGCTATATTTTGAACGGCAAATGGAGACGCTTTTCTCCAAGCTCTGTAAGCAAACTGTATCGATCCGTCTTAGTCCTAATGGCAACACGTCCTCTCACATGTGTCATGTGACAGTCAGATGAGATGGGAGTACTTCAATGATCCATGAACCCACCCAGACCCAGACCGGTCTGGGTGGACCCAGTTGGAAAATAACTCTTCTTAGAGCGAGCTTGGTGCCAAATGACACCCTGACCCCGGTTACCCCCCATGCGGGGTGTATCTATTTTCATAAAAACATGCTATCTAGAGAAGAATGGCTAACATCATTTACAACCTGCTTATTGTACGACCTTTATTTCAGACAATGTATTAAAGGCACATTTCTGCTGTGGGCAGAGTGGTTCTGTGGATGATGGAGTGGGTCTGATCTGTCTACTGTGGTTCCTTGTTGTTTATGTAAAGGATGAACCAGAAGCCCTGCCTGGAGGGCCAGGTGTACTCCGTGCCTCTGATCCAACCAGACCTGAGACGAGAAGAGGCTGTTCATCAGATAGTAGATGCACTGCACTACCTAGAGACCATCTCTGCAGACATCTTCAACAGGCAAGACACCCCCCCCCCCCCCCTCACACACACACACACACACACACACACACACACACACACACACACACACACACACACACACATCTTTACATTCAGGTGCAGGGGTTTGCTTTTATGATTTATCAATCATGATTGATTTCATTTAAAATATAATTATTGTTATTTCAAAGGTTAAATGTAATATGACATGATTAACATCAAATAAGGACCATATAGAATAGCCCATTGTGTGCTTGTGCTCGTATGCCTTGTTAACGTGCACACGGATGACGTGTGTGTTGTCACCAGAGTGTCTGAGAGCGTTGGACAGAACCGCAGGCAGCTGCAGAGCGTGACCGAGCGGATCGAACTGGCGCAGGCCCGCGTGGACAAAATCAAAGGCAGCAAGAAGGCCACCAAGGTACCTCAGCGTCGGGACTACTACTCCCGCTGTGACAAAAAAGACTACCCTTGTTGCGTAGCAATTTGTTAAAAAAAACATTTTTTTTACAAGGTTTTTTCCAGTGCAAAGTACCCGGCCCCAGACCGACTTAAAGATTACACGTCCATCTTCAGTGGGGCCACAGACCCCTCCTCACAGTCGCGGCCCCGGTACCGGATCCAGAACAAACTACGACCCCTGGATGACAAGGCCTTACAGGTGAGCTGCACATCCTGACATGCTTGGCTTTCTATACAAAACCAAACAGAATGTTTTCTTTAGGTTTAAAAACATCTCACCTTAATATGGGCTAATTGTGCATTACTTTTGCTTTATTTTTCGATTGTTTTCTATTGTCTATTGTTTACTCATTGTTAATTATGTTTTTTGTTTGATGTGCGATTATAATGGCTGCTTAGAAATTACATGAGATATGAAATTGTAATCTGTAAACAGTGTTGAAGGGTGGGATAGAGGACAGTGTATGTCTGTAAACGGGCATTGTTGAAAGGAGATGCCTGCAGTGTAAATATGTGAATTCAGGGTCGTTATTTACAAATGCTGCCTGCTTGGTACTCTGAAGGGAAGAGTCCTGCATTATTTATCGTCAAGACCACAAAATCTTCCCTCCCTCAGCAAACCTGGCAGGAACAGTGTACTTTCTTGCGCTCATGTGTATGTGTGTGTGTTTGTCAAATGGAGGGAAATGGAAACACAGCTGGCAATTTTCTTCTGTGCACCAATTTATTATTGAAAGCGCTGCTATCTCCGGTGTTCCATCCCCAACCATACCCCTGCAGTGCTACATTGTGACATTGCCACATTCGAGCCTTGTAGGACTTATGGGGAGAATTGTAGGACAAATGATGAGGGAGAATAAAATAAAGTAAAAATTAAATAATATCTGTTTAATAATGTTTATACTAAAATGAATTGATGATTCTGCGAAAGTCATTCAAAATTAAGTGATTGAGTTGTAGCAGAATATAAAAGTCAGCTTTGTTTTCATAGGACTGCAATAGGAATCAGTTTTGTGTTTATTTTGATCGCGGGAGTTCGAAGAAATAACAGACGCGGGAGTTCGAAAACCTGACAGATGGGTCGCAAGTCGCAGACGTATATATTCGTCATGTCTCCCGGTGAGATTGTTTAGGTATATCTTTGTGTTGAGAGTATTTTTTTCTCTTCTTCATCCTGAGCCTGCTATTTTTGTTTTGGGTGAGATCTGCTGTATTCTGTTATGGCATGGATATATTTGGATACGCTGAACATTATTGACATTGGTGTGAAGGGATTAAGAGACAATTAAAAAGAAAATGATTTTTAAAATACTGGATTTGTGCATTGTAAACATTCTATGAATGCCTATGTTTGGTTTGTTATGAAGAAAGATATATTTTGTTGTTTGCAACCAAACAATAGTAATATTACAATAAACATTGTTTGGTTGCAATCGTGAAATCGGAGGTGGTTTTAGGGATAATCTTTAATACTTGTTTTTTTGGGTTGACAAACTTCCTGCTCCATGCCGTTGTTTTCTTTTCGCTATGCATCATCTTACATGTGGTTAAGTGTGATTTTTTTTTTTTTTTTTTACATAAACAGCATTTATGCACATATTGCTCTACCCCCTCCCTCATTTGCATTGTTCGAGATTCAGCAGGCTTGTGACAAATCTTTTGTGTGTGTGTGGTCCTCTTAGGAGAAGCTGCTGTACTTCCCTGTGTGTGTGAACAACAAGAAGAGGTCAGAGGACGAGACAGAGGAAGGCCTCGGTGGCCTCCCCCGCAACATCTCCTCTGTCAGCTCCCTGCTGCTCTTCAACACCACTGAGAACCTGTAAGTCTACCCTCAAAAAGACCACTACATTTTATATTTTATGTCCTAGGCAGGTGACTGTGGAGTGTGTGCGGTTGATAGCTGGTTTAAGCAGCCTCACCTGGGAGGTGTACTACGAACCTCGATTAGTGGGTTAGCGAGGTATGTTGCGCTCAAAGCCTGGGTTAGCTGTCCTACGAAAGTCGCTCTCTTTTAGTGTCGCTGTATCACCATGGTAACTTACGCTGGTAACCAAACCTGGTCGGGAGGAGGTTTTCGATTTTTCGAACACTTTCCGATTAGATCGGCTTCTTAAAGCTGAGCGCCGCTTCCTAGCCCCTCCTTTTACGATGGTGTCACCATTTGCAGGTATTCCATTTGACCTCGGAGCCTGAGCATATTCTGTATGAGAGATACAGGTTCTCATCAGAGGGTATTCACTATTTGATCGTCCTTGTTGGACCTTATGTAGGCAATGCTACAAAAAGAAGCCGTGCGCTTACTGTTGCGCAGTGTGTCTGTGTTTCACTGCGATGTTTTGCCAAGGGTACATATTTGCATACAGTTGGTGATGCTGAAAATATAAGCAAAAATACAGTTTGCCTTGCGATACGCAAGGTTGTAGCTGCCCTAAATACACTGCTAAATATGTTCGTGGTGTTTCCCAGCTTTTTGCCAACACAAACTGTCAAGTTGCAAGTTATCAACTTGCAGGTAAAAGAAAACACCTGTATATGTGAATGAGTGGTAGAGTGGAGGTAGCGCGTCAGTCGTTGAGATTCTGCGTGCTGGGTTTGTTTCCCAAGTGAAGTGCATTTATGTGTAGTTTAATAAGTTATATTTCTTATGTCATATGGAATACTTATTCATTATCATGTTATGGAATCATCCAGTTTGGTAATCTAGATGGGGCTAAAAGGCATGATGATGGACAGGCAAGATATGAACCCCGGTCGCTGGCTTTCAGCTCACATACTAATCCACCACACCACCGTCACTACCTTCCAGCACATGCAATACGTTTCTTACATCTAGGATGTATTTGAAATGAAACCCCTAAATTACACAATAAAGCAAGTTGGAGGTTGCTTTTGCATTTTGCAATCATATGCACTCTATTGGGATTAGTGGCGAACAATTCTGCATTTGGCATAGTTATTCTTAGACAATTAGGCTATGCAGAATCTTTTCATGCATTCACAGAATCTGCTATTTTTTGCCAGTACGCCTCCCTAGCCTTATTATTGGCAACTGTATTGCCCCTTGCCGTTATTTGCTTCTTTAACTCCTCGTATGAGTTCATAATCACTACTTGCTCCTCCTGGGTGAAATACATAGCCCGTGTTCGCTCCGTCGGATCCATTTCGTCAAGGTGAATAACGTTGGGTTACGCCCTTTTTATGTGAACGCCCATTGAAACAAAAGCGGAAAACCTGGCTTGACAAAGTGACTCGTAAGTGAGCTTCGTGGAACCGTTTAACTCCGATCGCGAGTTTCGTATTTGTCGATCCAGGTTATCCAAAGAAAGCCTGTATATGTTCAGCGAGCTTCGTAGTATACCCCCCCTGGCTTGAGTCAGACTGATTGGACTCTGGGGCTGCGGTTGATTAGTCTTGTTTGCTTAGGAAGGTTCCTAACTGAGTGAAATGACCCGGAAGCTGGGCTGCAGTCTTGGTTATGATGTCAAATTAAGTATGTCATGCGTTCACACTGCATAGTATGTGGATTTTGTGGACGCAGGGAATGTCCGAATGTATACTAGATTAGCAAGAATTTCTATGTATGCGGTGTGAGTTTACTGGACATACTCAACTGCCCCACAATGCATTGTGTCTTTTCAGACGTCACCAATTTCCAAACAGGCGTCATTAGGAACCAGTATCTAAAGTGGCAGCCATGATGAGAGCTGTTCGAATTCTCACACACATACAGATGTGTAGGCCTAACATGTTATACCCATCTTGCATAAATGTAACAATTATTTTGATACAATCATAGTCATTGGGATTCATGTCAATAAATATTTTTGACTTGTTTCACTTTTATGACTATTCCTTTTTTGTATTCCTTTTGTTATTTCGATTACAACCATGGTAATGAAGTAATATATTAGTAGTCCATCTTCAGAACATCGTAGTTTCACCATGGCAGACCAAGGTCCACAACATCCGTCGTCGCATAATTACGTAGCGTAGTGTAAGTGCAGTCTGATTCTCTTAGCACCGTGTTTGTTTTTCCTAAGTCCTTATGAACTCTACTTCACATTTTTCCTTGACCTCAGGACATTTTCCTTTGAAGTCAAGGAAAGGTGGTTATAAAAAAACATAGGAGGCTGCACACCTGTGGTGCACACAGGATGAACCAGCTATCACCACACACACTCAGGGAGAGAGCCTCTGTCATGACAGCATGTACCATCTGCTCTGGCTGTAAACATCTTGCCAACTCTCCAAAAACTGATTTGGTACAAACAATCCTGTGTTGGAGGAGCCCAGCAAAGCCACTTAGGTGGCGTGTTGTAGGGCTACTGCTACAGTGGCACCCAATGTAGCAGTAGCCCTAATCAGTCTGACTGGGACCAGGTGAGGCTGCTTAAACCAGCTATCAACCACACATACTCCACAGTGACCTAAGGAATTCTTTGTTTGAAAAAATGCAAGCTAGAAATCCTGATTTGTTTTGGTCTTGTGAAGGGGATATACTGAAATGGCATTTCAAAGGAGATTTTTGCTTTGTTACATTTTTAGAGGACAAGGTGTATTATATCCCCAATTATGATTTTGTATGTGTGTCCTTATGTAATTATCTCTTATTGACCTATGTAATTATCATTTGTATGTTTGTAACAGTGTCTGATAAGCCCATATGGGCTGGGCACCTATAAGGGTGCAGGACACTTAAATAAAATACAATCAATCAACTACACTGCTTGTATAGGCTGGCCAATGTGTAAACCCCATTTTCATTTGTGTGTGTGTGGTTCTGAAAGGTATAAGAAGTATGTTCTCCTGGATCCCCTGGCGGGGGCGGTGACAAAGACACACAATGCCCTGGAGACGGAGAAAGAGGAGAAGCCGTTCGACGCTCCGCTGTCCATCGCCAAGAGAGAGCAGCTGGAGAGACAGGTACTCTGAGAGACTGTGGGAAACTGAAGAGGAAATTAACCCATTTCCTCTGAAACAGACATGTGTTCTGGAATAATGTCACCAGGTATGAGCAGGCGTGTAGATGTATATTAATCACTGACATTTCCTTAAATGTAGCAGGTTGTTCTCATACGAAACTCAAGTAAAGAAGGTGTTGCTCAATAGGAACTAACAAAAGAAAAAACACTGACAAACACCAAACAGTACACTGCAGCCTTGTTCGAATTCCCTAATCCCACTCCCTAGTCCCTATATAGTGAACACTATATATTAAACTATTTATGGTAAGGCAACAAGTAAGCCAGGGCATAGGGGGAATGTGTAGTGTGTGTGGTTGATGGTTTACAGCCTCACCTGGTCTGAGTCAGACTGATTAGACTCTGGGCTGGATGGGGCTGCACAACTGTGGTGCAGAGCAATCATGGCACCCAGGATAAACCAGCTATCAACACACACTCAGGAGAGAGAGACACTGTCATGGCAGCACGCAACATCTGCTCGGCATATTACATCATGCCATCTCCAATAAATGCATACAGCAAAAGCCATGGCAAGAGTCAACTGGTATGTGGAGTGTGTGTGGTTGATAGCAGGTGTGCAGCCTCACCCAGCCCCCGAGTCTATCAGTCTGACTCAGGCCAGTTGAGGCTGTAAACCAGCTATCAACACACACACTCCACAGGGAATGTAGACACTTATTATGCACTGGAAGTCTATTGGTTGAAATCTAGTGTATTGGTTGAATAAACAAGCTGGCACATGTGTATATGGGTATTAAGTTGTGCAAGCAGTGACTTTCAACACAAGGCATGCTGCCACTTGCCCATACCCCCCCCCCCCCCCCTAATTTCTAATCTAGAGTTACTGGTGCTTGAAAGTGAGGTATATTAGCAAATGTGTAACTTAGCTGTGTCACTAGGTGGCATTGTTGCGCTGTGTCACGTGATTAAAAGCTGAGTCGAATACAGCTTTTCTCCCAACACGCACTCAACACTTTGAGTCCTCCCTTCCCTTCCTTACGGGAGACTCAATAATTGTGTGATAACGTAATTGAAGTACCATATCTACAAAGTAAACACCAAAGCAGTATTCATATTATTATATACTAATTAAGCCATTGTAGAAATCTCCAAAACTGCACTGTCCAGTGTCGTCATCATCTACAACACTCAATGGGGTTCGCCGATTGGCCGCCTGAATGTTGTTCGGAGCCCAGCTGCCTGTGTCAGTGAGTTTGGTCTGAACCAATCACAAATAGACGCTTTCAGTCCACACTCTGAGCTACGTTTTTTTAAATTAAATGATATCCAATTTCACATAATGCATGCACATACACCACAATACACAAATAAAAAGTCAACGCTATACACTGAGACCTGCTCCCAATGCGAGCCTGACCCCCTCCGTATGCAACCTGGCACATCAGACAACAGACACGGTCTGGGAGCATCCCCATTGTCCACACATTCTGGCGGGATCAAAAAGGTCGTATTGAAGCGCCAAGTGTAACCAAGCCAACAAGGATTTTCAATAAGATGGTTGACACCGTTGTTGTCAGGCTACCTATATAACAACGTGGGGCTATTCCTCTAACTTGGTACCGCTACTGCGACTTACATTTCTAATTTAGTCGAAAGACCAAAAGGCATCCCTCCTACGTTTAGCCAGGCCCATAACATCATGTTTTATTTGGACATGCTAGCTTTTTCTCTTTTTGTCAAGAATTCATGACAGACCCTTTATCTCCCAACAGACGGCGGAGAGCTACTTCTACGTGCCGGATCTCGGCCAGGTGCCTGAGATCGACGTTCCGTCCTACCTGCCTGACCTGCCGGGCATCGCGGACGACCTGTCGTACAGCGCAGACCTGGGGCCTGGGATCGCGCCCTCCGGCCCGACGCACAACATACCCGACCTGCCCTCTTTTCCTGGAGACCTGGGCAGCAACCAACCTGGTGCCTACACATGCACACGCACAAACACACACACGCACACAGGCACACATACACAGATTTACATATACACACACGCACACACACACATTCATACACGGGCACATCATTTGCCTAGTGCCACTTTCATGGGAACATGTTGGATCTTGCAAAAGGCAAATTTGCTGGGTTCATTTTAATGCAATTCTGTTGTTTTGTTTTAATACATTTCTTTGGCTGATGTGTTGTTAAGCCATGCGAACCGGAAACACTTAATGGAGGCAAAAATCCCTTGTATTAAAATGAATATTCGGATATATCTCACAGCAGCACACCCTGTGTTATTTTGGCTGGGGCGTCATGCAGATTCGTCTTCCATTTCAGGAGCTCCGTTCCAGGCTGTGGTTCCACCTCCTCCTCCCCCTCCTCCGCCACCTCCTCCCCCTCCCTCCTCCGCTCCGGCCCCCCCGGCTCTCCCCGGAGAAGCCCCTCACCCTCCTCCTCCGCCTCCCCCCCCTCCTCCTCCCCCACCCACGGGCGGCGGTGCGGCGGCACAGGCGGTGTCAAGCTCAGGTAATGACACTGTGTCCTCATTAGGTTCAGATCACAGAACCGTCCACTGCAGACCGTTGGAAAGGAATCTACATAACACACACCATCACCCAGGGTCCTGTGTGTCTGGACACACCGGGTCTGTTTAGCCACTAGTTGGAGACAGTGAGAGGATTTGCCTTCAAAAAAACACATACTACAAAGACAAAGATTAATGAGTTGGAGATTGATAATCCAGCCGTCATCTTAGTTAGTTTTGAAATAGTCATAGTCTTTTGACTAAAAGTTCATTTAGGTTTAGTCCTATTTTAGTCATCTGAATTGTTTTAGTTTTAGTCTTGTTTTAGTAGATTAAATAGCATACGATTTTAGTCGACTAAATCTACAGTAAATTTAGTACTTTGTGTAGATAACATGACAAAGATCACTATTGCTGGAGGAAACATCTATTAACCTGTCATTATGGAATGGTATTAAGGTTTGAACTTGCGATACAGATTAGAGCAGGGTAGAGCACAGGGCCGTGCAGAGACCCTTTGAGGGGCAGGGGCTCAAAGTCGAAAACGGGAGAGGCTTTATATTGCGGGGGGGGGGGGGGACGATTTATGTTGCACGATTGTTGAGCGGGGGGGGGGGGAGGGTGCTGCCGGTGGATTTCTGATGCGCGATTATTGACGCGGGGCCGATAACGGAAATTTAAATGACCACTCAAAAGGGCACTTTGGTCCTTCAGAGGGAAAGGGGCAGGGGCTCGGGCACCCATAGCCCCCCCCTCTGCACGTGCCTGGTAGAGCAGTACATTGAGATTAGTTCTCTTCCCAAGTCGTCCCTTCCTAACCTCTTAGCCTTGTTGTTATCCATTGACGAAAGTGTCAATAGAGTTCGTCATTGTTTTTGTCATCAAACTATTTTTTATTTTGTTATTTATTTACTCGTCTGGTTTTTTCGTCAGTGAAAAAATGTAGTTGACAAAAACTATGACAAAAATTAGCCGTCAATTCATTGCTCATTGCTCACTCCGCTTAATCACTGGAGCACCGCCGTAAACCCACTCCCTCTCCTTCCTCCACAGGGCCGGTGTCCGCGGCACCCAGTGGGGTGGTGCAGCCGTCCAACGGGCGCGCCAACCTACTGGAGTCCATCCGCAACGCCGGGGGCATCGGCAAAGCCAAGCTGCGCGACGTCAAAGACCGCAAGATGGAGAAGAAGAAACAGAAGGAGCAGGAGCAAGGTGAAGTCTTACTGATGAGAACACAGGAAAATGGTCTGGTCTTTAAACGTGTACACAAGGTTTTTTGTTTTTCCACTAAACAAGCAGTGCCCTCTTTGCGCTGCATTACTGCGTGCCATGCAGCAAAACGAGCGCTGGAATTGCAATGCTAACACAAGCTTGTGCGCAAAAACATTTGACATGCTACAGTACCAGACGAGGGAAAAACTGTTAAATGTATTTGTTAACATTAGTTTATTGAAATATTAAATTGTCTTTCACTTACGCACACACAATTTTCAGATACATTTCATGCAGTGTATTGCAATGAAAAGCCCTATAACCGGTGTGCTCTCTCTCTCGCGTGCGCACGTGCTCATAAAATGCGCACGTGCGCAGTAGTGTGAAGTAGATCTGCTGCTTGAATGACACACAGAGGACCCACAATGTATTTGCATTTTTGATCAACGATATAATTTGGTTATAATTCTTCTCCAGGGCTTTAATGCAGGTCCAGGCTGTTTTTTTATTATTATTATTTTTGTAAAAAAAGAGATAGAGGGCTTTTCATAAAAGATTGGAGGCTGTAGCCCCGGATGCCCAGGCCTAATGACGCCACTGGGCCTCAGCCCCACGACGGCCCGGTGACCTTTGTTCTGCAAATGGCAGCCTCATTAAGGAGCTTGTTTGGCTGCAGTCTGGGTTTTACCATCTGACCTTCTACTGACAGTATATTCTTTCCATTACTTTTTAAGCTGGCTTATTTATTCATGTTCAGGGTGTGGGAGAGCTGGCCTTGTCCCACCACCGGGCTGGGTGTAATTATGCAGCCCACTCCAAACGCCTAGGGGTCAGGGACGACACTGACAAGCCCCACTGCCTAAAAAGACAAAAAGCAACCTAATTGTGTGTGCGTGTGCGTGTGTGCAGTGGGAGCAGCAGCCAGTGGTGGAGACTTCATGTCCGATCTTTTCAATAAGCTGTCCATGCGCAGGAAAGGTAAGTGTCTACTTGAGTTAACTGGCCAGTAAGAATAGTGTGTGGACTAGCTGTGAAGACTACACACATTCTCCTTCTTCCCCAGGTATATCCGGTAAGGGTCCAACCGGTGGAGACTCGGCTGATGCACCTCTCAGCACCAGCGGAGCATTCGCTCGAATGTCTGATGTCATACCACCGCTTCCTGCCCCACAGCCAATCCCAGAGGACGATGAAGACTGGGAAGCGTAGACATGATGGACACCAGCCTATCAGCATTCACTGACTGACTGACTGACTGAAACCCCTGGTTTAATGGACAAGAGAATCCGAGGGGAGATGGAGATTCCAGGGGGGAAAAGAGACTAATGTCTAATATGCCTTTTGATTGAAATGCCTATTTTGGTGTACATTGTTGTTATGAAGAGTGAAACTTAAAAGTGCAGTGTTACATGCCATAGCAATAGAAAAATGTCAAGAATGACGTAAGGTGTAATGTCATTGTTATATAAGTGGTATATATGTCCATATCATAAGTGATTTATTGAAATGCAGTAAAACTGATTTTCAATATTTTAATAATCAAGTCATTTTGATATTGAACATGCATACTTTTTTCATATTTGTCTTATACAGTGTCATTCAAAAATAACTTGCCTGCCCAGTAAAATACACTTGTGGCTGTACCATTGCAATGTATGGGCGCAATACAATTAATTTAATTATATGGGAATATTTAAGATAAAAGCATACAATAACAATACATTTAAAGAGCAATATGTCCGCGTCTGATTGCTGCTTATGCGACTGTGTCCAAAACTATAAAGCCTGCTGTTTCTTCTTCTCCACGAAGAACTAAAGGAAGAACGGTCAAATGATTAGACAACCAAGTTTGTTTTTCAGAAAATACTGATTTCCCAAGCATGTACGCTGCTCACCTTTCGCAGGGCAGCAAAAGCCGGTCCAAACGACGCATGTGTGCTCGTCTGGGTTCTGATCCATTCAGGAAGTTTGGAGAGAGTAGTGGGTCGAGAATATCGTCTATCGCACAGGACGATTGATGCATAGTCGCCGCGGTGACGGATAGCTCTTCCTTTTTTTTTTGTTGATAAAAGACAGATCGGAGGGGACATATCAGCAACACCCAACTGCATCACCTACTGGTGGAATGAGAGTATGATGAAAATATGGTTATTGGGGTACATGGGGATCTCGGTCACTGGTGTTTACCTATGGACTGGTTGACAGCCTTCATGCAGAGGTTTTCTATCAGGGCCTGGCCGGGGCTCCTCCCCCCTGTGTGGGGCTGGGAAGAGGAAACAGGGAACTGGTTAGTGTCGTCAGGCCTACAGGTACTAGTCGAGGACACAGAGGTAACTGGTTAGTGTCGTCAGGCCTACAAGTACTAGTCGAGGACACAGAGGTAACTGGTTAGTGTTGTCAGACCTACAGGCACTAGGTGCATACCTGTAAACCATCCTTTTTTTTCCAGGGATTCTCCCATATTTGACCCTTCTCTCCCGCTGTATTCCTGTTTAAAATATTTTCCCGTAAACCTTATTTTCAACCTTTCTTATAAAAGGTTTATAAGAACAAACCATTTAACATCCACCTAATTGTAGTCAATGTAGGAAGTAGTTAACCCAATCCTTGTTGCACTGATATTTTAAAGCAAGTGGTGATTTTAGGATTCACTGTGTGCCCTTGTCTACATGTAAGGGGTATGTGGACAGTGGTAGGGGTGGTGGGACAGCCCGGGCCAGGCCGCAGGAAAATGTCCCTTATTTTCAAATCCCAATATTGACATCTCTGAATAGATGTCTGGCAGTGATATGTGCCAGAATGTAAAAATAACAATCCTGATCTTATATTCACATATCATGTATGCATCTCTAGTGCAAAGACTAGAAAGGTATAGTTGTAGGGGGGCATAGTCTTTACCAGGTGCTTGTCCAGGTAAGCCATCTTCTCTTGAAGCTCTGGAGACTTGATGTTGGGATACGGCATCCCCACCATCACCACACACCTGTCAGGACACAACACACAGCAGCAGCCTCCATGTCAGTCACAGCTGCCTTCATCTGGCTGTTAAAGGAGCTATATGTCACAATGACACTGAGCGTTTAAAATGGGTACTGCAGTCCAAATTCACAATATTGGACAGTTGTCTCCCCCTGCCCCCTCCTCCCCAGACTCGTAGCCCACACGGGTTGCCAGGTTGAGGACACTGAACGAACACAAGAGCAAGACAAGCCGAGCGTAACGTTATATTTTATTATTCTATGTTGACAATGACAAGCAACTACACTGTAAGTTGATAAGCTAATATATACGTTTGCTTTTTCTAAATAGAACAAGGCTTTTTAGGTCGGGTAGATTCTAGTACAATCCCAGTTGATCCAGCTTGTTTTGCTTGCTTCCATAGTTGCAGCACGCTGTGTTTGTGTGCCAATTTGTTTCATATCTGGCAACCCGGGGTGTCGAAACGAGCAGTGGGCCGAGTCAACTGAGAATAGTGTGAAAAACAAAAGACGTTCTGACCCGGAATGGAAATTTCAAAGGAGAACAGACTGGCTGTAGCGTTGTTGTCGGAGAAGCCAGAGAAGCCAGTATTTCGACTTAGTATGTTTCCTTAATCTCTGATGACATATCATGGTAATTTTCTAATTTAGTACAGTAAATGTGTTACATATAGCCCCTTTAATGTATCCCTGTCACACAGACACACCTGCCCAGGTCATCAGAGAAGTTGATGCCCTCGCTCATCTTCCCTCCGACGACGGAGAAGAGCAGCGCTCCCGTGAGTCCACTGCCGTCCACGGCACACCGCTAACACACACACACACACACACACACACACACACACACACACAAGAAGGGTGAGTAAACTGATGTTGCAGGGTGATGTGTGTGGGGCAATATGCATTTAGCTGTGTATGTTTTATAGAGGTCCTCACTTTAGTAGTGATTTTTGAAATGTGTGTTTTTTGTTCCCCCTCTGACACACAAAAACACATGACTGGTGTACTGCTTTTTCTCCCCTTTGACTTGAATTAAAGTTTGAAGTGATAGCTGTGTTCCCGGGGCCTTGTAGTGGAGAACAGTAGGTTTGGTTCGGGCTGGGTGATAAGGAAAAACATATTATGATAATTATGGGACATTTTACACAATATCGATAAATATCCCAATATGCTTAAGAATTCAAAATGCCATTCTAAACAGTCTAACTGAGGGTTATTACATTGAGAAATAAGGAAAATAAAAGTATGGTATCAGACTAAAATTAGTTTTCTTTTCCCACCGACGTGTCAAACCTCATTTGGTCATTTTAAGGGCATATCTTCTCATCCTAATTTAGACTATAAAACTGGGTATCACGATAAGGCGGTATCTTAATTTCATGATGATACAATACCATTCAAAGACGATAAACGATAATATTGAATTATTGCCCAGCCCTAGTTGTGGTTAATTCCTCTGACCACCAGAAGCCATCCTCTGACCCTGCGTGTACCTGAATGCAGCGGGAGTATTCCCCCAGAACCTGCTCCACCTGGTTGGCTTTCTTCGGCTCCTGGAAAATCTGAAGAGAGATAATTTTTCTTCAAACTATGTTTTGTTCTTCATGTGTATTATCACACATGACACACAAGCCATTGTCAATGTGTTGTAATTACATTTTATTGGCAAATGAAAATGACGAAAACAGAAAAGGAAAGGAAAACAAATGAAAAAAGCAAAAAAGCAATTGTGGGTTTGAAAGCACAATTCTAATGCTACTTTTGTGCCACAACATGATAACCATCATCATAAATTACACCTAAATAAATGCCTTCAACATAACCATGCCTACAGCCACCCGACCCTCAAAATTAGACCAATCCCTCTGCAGGTTATTCAGTCTTCTGGGCCAAAAGACAAACAGAGCTAATAATGTTGCGTACCTTTTTCTTGGCAGCCAGACGTGCTAGTGCTCCACTGGAGTCCCAGTGGGCCACCATCCTCCGTGAGTATTCATAAGAGGGAAAGAAACACACCACACCACCTGGAACCACGTTGCACAGGTTGAAGAGCGTGCGGCCCGTCTCGTCCATCTGTCAACAAGCCACATACATGGTGCCGAATTAATTTGGTAGAAGGGGGGAAAAACACATTTGGGGGCAACTTTACCAACTTTCTTGGTATAGTTTGTAATTGGTAATTTGGTAATTTGTCCTATAAAATTATTTAATGGTTAAGGGATTGGTGTGGTTATGGTCAGGGTTTGGTGAGGTTATGGTCAGGTCAGTCTTTGGTGTGGTTATGGTCAGGTCAGTGTTTGGTGTGGTTAAGGTCAGGGTTTGGTGTGGTTACAGTCAGGGTTTGGTGTGGTTGTGGTTATGGTCAGGGTTTGGTGTGGTTATGGTCAGGGTTTGGTGTGGTTACGGTCAGGGTTTGGTGTGGTTACGGTCAGGGTTTGGTGTGGTTACGGTCAGGGTTTGGTGTGATTACGGTCAGGGTTTGGTGTGGTTACGGTCAGGGTTTGGTGTGGTTACGGTCAGGGTTTGGTGTGGTTATGGTCAGGGTTTGGTGTGGTTATGGTCAGGTCAGGGTTTGGTGTGGTTACGGTCAGGGTTTGCTGTGGTTATGGTCAGGGTTTGGTGTGGTTAAGGTCAGGGTTTGGCATGATTATGGTTATGGTCAAGGTCAGTGTTTGGTGTGGTTAAGGTCAGGGTTTGGTGTGGTTACAGTCAGGGTTTGGTGTGGTTGTGGTTATGATCAGGGTTTGGTGTGGTTAAGGTCAGGGTTTGGCATGATTATGGTTATGGTCAAGGTCAGTGTTTGGTGTGGTTAAGGTCAGGGTTTGGTGTGGTTACAGTCGGGGTTTGGTGTGGTTGTGGTTATGGTCAGGGTTTGGTGTGGTTAAGGTCAGGGTTTGGCTTGATTATGGTTATGGTCAAGGTCAGTGTTTGGTGTGGTTATGGTCAGGGTTTGGTGTGGTTAAGGTCAGGGTTTGGCATGATTATGGTTATGGTCAAGGTCAGTGTTTGGTGTGGTTATGGTCAGTGTTTGGTGTGGTTACAGTCAGGGTTTGGTGTGGTTGTGGTTATGGTCAGGGTTTGGTGTGGTTACGGTCAGGGTTTGGTGTGGTTACAGTCAGGGTTGGTGTGGCTATGGTCAGGTCAGGGTTTGGTGGGGTTATGGTCAGGGTTTGATGTGGTTATGGTCAGGGTTTGGTGTGGTTATGGTCAGGTCAGGGTTTGGTGTGGTTAAAGTCAGGGTTTGGTGTGGTAAATGGTCAGAGTTTGCTGTGGTTATGGTCAGGATTTGGTGTGGTTAAGGTCAGGATTTGGTGTGGTTACAGTCAGGGTTTGGTGTGGTTAAAGTCAGGGTTTGGTGTGATTAAGGTCAGGGTTTGGTGTGGTTAAGGTCAGGGTTTGGTGTGGTTATGGTCAGGGTTTGGTGTGGTTATCGTCAGGGTTTGGTGTGGTTATGGTCAGGGTTTGGTGTGGTTAAGTTCAGGGTTTGGTGTGGTTAAGGTCAGGGTTTGGCGTGGTTATCGTCAGGGATTGGTGTGGTTATGGTCAGGGTTTGGTGTGTTAGGGTCAGGGTTTGGTGGTTAAGGTCAGGCTAAAGATCTAAAGCAATGAACTCCAGCTGGGAATAACCACCAATGAAACAGTCTAGTATTGTAGCTGCAGCGAGTCCATTCTAAGCGGTGGCTGAGCGGTACCATGCGTGGGGAGTCTCTGTTCTGGAAGGTAAACTCCAGCTCCTGGCCAGATGGACCGCTGCTCAGCACTAGAGGCAGAATGTTTGCCGGGGGGATGACGTGACCTGCAGGGCAAAGGAGACTACTTCAACACAACAGGAAACAGAAATGGACTTTGAGAGATGGATTGGACTCAACTGATCTCTCAAAATAATACAGGATTGATTAGGGATGGGAATCGAAAACCGGTTCTTGTTGAGAACCAGTTCCCAGTGTTTCAATTCCTTGGAATCGTTTGCCAATTTTGCAACGAATTTCAACGATTCCCTTATTGATTCCAGTGGACACGAATGACGTCACCACGCACGTTGTGTAGGGACTCCAGTGCAGCCAGCAGTCAACATTAAACATGGCGCCCAAGTGGTACAAACGCTCGAAAGTTTGGTTACACTTCACAAAAAAAGACGACAACAGGGCAACTTGCAATACTTGCAACGTGGATATTTCCTCAAAGGGAGGAAATACAACATGCAAAAACATTTGCACACGCAGCATGCGAAAACGATTTCTGAATGTTGCGTTTTCGATCCGCTCGGGACTAACATCACTGAATCTCAGCCCAGCAGCAGCAGCAACGTTAGCATGTCCTCGGCTAATATTGCAGGTAACTAACACTGCCTATCATGTTAGCGCCATTTGCCTCATTGTAAAACCTGCCATTAGTAATGGTTAACGTTAAATGAATGCCTTCTCATGCATTACGTTTAGATGACCATCACAAGATAGAGTCTGACTGGCTCAGAGCCAGAGGCTGGCTTTTTTTCCAAATGAGAATCGATAAGAGAATCGATAAAGAACCGAATCGTTAAGCAGAATCGAAAATGGAATCGGAATCGTAAAAATCGTATCAATTCCCATCCCTAGGATTGATCGACCCTGCCGGTGTGCATACATCAACTGAAGAAGGATCAATACATATACAATCTCCTAATTTGTATTCCTCTCCCAATAACTTGTTTTTGTGACACGTTTTCATCTAAATAATATTGATTGACACAATCTTCCAAGTACAGCCATCAACTTCTGAAGGATCAATCCGCACACACCCTCCTATATTTATTCCTATCCCAATATCCCGTTTTAGTTGGAAACACATCATAGAACAGAAGCAAGACTCTGTAGGAGGCCAACTCCTCCGCTGGCGGCTCCGCACACATACATAACAAATAAACTAAAACAAATTAATAAAATAAAAAAGGCTACGTTTCAGACTGAGATGTGATGGTGCTCACCACAGGAGAACTCTGTGATGCGCTCCTCCCCAACCCCGGCAGAGAACAGCAGCTCCTGCTTGAAGTCGGACACCTGCCAGGCCAGTCAACACACTGGGGTTAGAAGAAGTGACACCGACTCAATGACAAGAGATCAGAATGTGTAATTTGGGGAGGAGGACTTTACAGGCTGCATGGTTCCTCCAGCGACGATGACGGCGCGACACTCCCTCAGCACCTGGGCAAAGTGGACCGCTGGATTCAGGAGCAGGAACTTGACCGAGCTCTCTGCCAACATTCCTGGACACGCAAAATAGTTAAAGATAACATTTTAAATAAACAGTGCTTAAAATATAACATGAAATGTTTTTTCATATTTGTCCCAGGTTTTACTTGAAAACATGCGCATCAGAAATAAGATCCAAAACATAATTAAACATTTGAATTACATTGATGAGTTTTGAACTGACCAAACTCCCAGCATGATGTCATTGGTACCTTGTCTGTGGACCACCACCCTGCCGTCTTTGTTGCTGTTGGTGAGAGCCATGAGGAAGCCCTCCACCTGCATCATTGGTGAGGAGGACATCAAACGCTCTGCCTCTGCTGACCCCTGCTGGTCGCTCGCTGGAACTGCAACAACAAAGTTGACCACAGTAGTATTATTTTTAACAGTCACTGTAATTACCGTTACAAAACAAAAACATAATTTTTATTCGAAATATCAAGGGAAAAACCAATTATGATACTAAAAAAGACAGAGCCATAAAATGACAGAAAAACCCATTACCTGCAATTAAACCTGTACTCAAACATAACATTTTATGAAGACTACAGTCACTTTCCAGTAATGGATTGAAACAAGATGATTTCAGGTGACCTTTTCACTTCCTGCTACTTGTGATGTGGCAAGGTGTGCCCTAGACTAGAGATTGTCATGGCGACGATACTGACTTGATGCGGTGGCAGTGCTCTGGCTCTTCTGCAGCGTCTGGAGGTAGCGGCCGAGGCCCTCGGTGCGTCGGTTCTCCTTGTTCAGGCCGCTGGGCTGAGGGTGTGGCGTCACACCGGATCCAGCGTACTTCTCTATGAAACCACACAGCTAGGGGGAGGACACGGACACTGGTCACAATATACAACAGCCTCTTTGATTACAGTGGTGTGTGTGTTCATGTGAAAGAGAGATACGCACAAGGAGATGCTTTGGACTTACTTTTCTGCTGATCATGCTCTTCTCAAAGTATCTCTGCAACTTTAGTGAAAAGGGGGTAGAATTTTAGACACAAGTAAAGGACAAGTGGAAAAATATATTTATATATTACTTATATATTTATATATATTACTTAATGAATATACTATGAGGTTACCTTGAACAGGTTGATGTTGTCTATCTGGGCCTTGAACAGAAAGTCATTAATGGTCAGCAGTTGTGTTCCTGGTGAAAGGGACCACGTCGTTAGTTACCATGGAGATATCTAAATGGGGCAGGATTGTGGTTGGGCGAAAGGCCCGGCGTGGGAGGCCGACTCACCTGGCTGGGTCGTCTGGCTCTGGGGGTTCTGACCCACCTTACCTTCAAGACATTTAACAACAACATTAAGTAAGAAGAAGAAAAAGAACAACAACAACAACAACAACAACAACAACGAAACAACTCACCTCCAAGCACCTGAACAAGCCCTTCAAGAACAAACAGAATCTGCTTGATGTACATCAGATTCTTGGCCTTTAATCGGCTCCTGAAAACGTAGTCAAGACTCAGGAAGCAGGACATTCACACTGAATAGAGTGTGTGTGTGTGTGTGTGTGTGTGTGTGTGTGTGTGTGTGTGTGTGTGTGTGTGTGTGTGTGTGAGACTCACTTATAGCGCTCAGAGTACTGCCTGAGCTGGGAGAAGGAGCGGCAAAGCTGAAAAAAAGGGGAATTACTATATTATTCTAACTTAATGCAATTATGTGTGTGAGTGTGTGTGTGTGTGTACCTGTGCTCCTGTGAGCTCTGCACTGTGTATGCAGGAGAGGGTGTCACTGAGGTTGTGGGCTTCATCTATGATCAAGATCTGTTATCAACATCGAAATGGAAAGTAGTTGAACAAAAGTATAATGATGTATAATAGTATTAAAACTCATCCGTCACACTTGATATATGCACTGTACTGCCACCATTTACATGATGATGATACCATCATGATAGTATAATTTCATCATTTACATGAATGATGGACGTAAATGACATGATACTATTGTCCCACCTGTCCCTTCAGCTGGATCCCCGACGCTCGTCTCGTAGCCGCATGAAGAACCATCTGATAGGGCAACACCACAAGCTGCACCAGCGCATCAACAAATCACAAAGTAAACCATGAAAAACAGACTCACTATTATTATTTAAAACACAAAAAACTTTACGCTCACACTATGTTAAAACTGGTATGAGGCCCCAGAATAGTATGTTTCTCCATACTCAATCTATTGGAAAATAACAATACAAACACAAAAAAAAATTGAAAACATATAACATAATATAAAAAGAAAACATTTTGTCAAAAAATGTATTCTTTCATCTTAAACTCTATTGGGCTCCTAGTCCTATCACAACATCAATATAGTACATCATCAATAACTAATAATAATAATAATGATGATATATATTCATGGTATTGGGCTGCTCACCTGCGAAGGGGGGATAGTGAGGCGCGTGGCGTAGTATGGACAGGCGTGTGTTTTGCGGCCCAGAGTGACCAGCTGCTCGATGTCACTGACCGCCCCTAGCACCTCATTTCTGAGCGTCTGCAGCGCCGAGGCCCCTGTGTATGGACACACAGCCTTGGCCGGACCCCGCTTACGCTTAGCCCCCTCCTCCTGCTGCTGCTTCTCTGCAGGGGTTGGAAGAAAACACATAATTATTACAGCTGCTCACAGCCTCAGAAGGTATTCACAGCCTCCCCCCGCTGACCCCAGCGACCGCGTTTAGATTGGCTTTTTGGCTAGACCTTCCTATAGTCAAAATTACATTTATAGCTCTATTCATATAGTCAAAATTAAATTTAGAAGTGGTTATGGTTACACTCTAATCGCTAAACCAAGGTTGAATAGTAAGAGGAATAAATGTATAAGCAACTTTTTCTCTTTGTCCCAAGGGACAATAAAAATACCAATGAGTCACCAACTTCCTGTCTTACACCATAACGAAAAGATAAACTAGGCTCCTGCATTTAAGGGTAACCATGGATAAATACATAAGTAATGAGGTTTCTTGAATGCAGAAGCGTGTAAAGACTAAGGTTTGAGTAGCTGTATGGTGTCACCTAAGAAGGGTTATCCTGAAAGGGTATACAAGGCTCAGCTTGTGAGCAGAATGTTGGAGCTCAGGGACAGCCGAGGGCCACTCCACAATTGGGTTTAGTTAATTAAACGGTTCATTTGATTTTGAACACGCTTTAGCACCTTTTTAGGGAACATTGTTTTGAGGGTATTAAGTTGATACATGTAATTAATTATTGTGAATGTAATTTACATTATAGGTTTAGGCCAGCTTTAATGTATGGGTTTCACATTGACTCAGTTTCATCCATATACTCAGAATGATCACTTATTGATCTATTGGAAATATATATTTGTTGCCCTGGACTCACACGCTGGGTCTTCGTCACTTGCTACTCTGCATTGGGATCTGCTTACTAGGTTGTTAACTTAAAAGCATACAATTCATATTGGAAAAACTCCCAATTGGATGTTTGTCTGTGAGAACATGCAATTACAACACATAAGGTAATTTTGTCACTCTTCACCATGTTTGTTCTTCTGCATCTCCATGCAGCGGTCGTTGATGCGTTGGATGCTGCCCAGGCGAAGCACATCCTCGTTGATGCAAAGATTCTACAGAAAACAGACCATGGTTCAATGAGTCCGACTCTGTTAGCCGTCACTGCCTCCTGACTTTCAGGCAGAAGCTGGCTACTGTTCCCTACGGTTCCCCTGCTGCCATGGCTGCTGACTGGATGATGCCCTAGCCATCTGAATTCAACAGCTACTGAACAACCACCACTACTACACTGGATAGCTAGACTAGCATCATAAGATAACAGCATTTGCCAATATAATTTGATTATGATTCATTTTTCACTGCGCATTTAGACTAGCCTACAGTCATTGGTGAAATTTAAAACTCATTACTAATCATCAATTCTCTAAGAACCGTATTTGACACAACCTTAATTTCTGCTTTGTTTTGTCTAGATGTCCTTGAATGGAGGGATCCCTCTTCTGTGTTCCTTCTCAAGGTCTCTTCCCTCTGATCGTGGGGGGTTTTCCTTGCACTGAAGTGGGCTTAGCATTAGAGTGCATCATATAATGTGGACCTGTGTATTTATAGCTGTTATTTAGGGCTCTACAAATAACCTTGAATTAACCACTTAATCTTATAGGGACATATACAGTATGTACCTTTCCAACATGTTATCATCAAGTTGCGTGTGTGTGTGTTGTGTGTGTCTGGCGTGCGTTCTGCCATCCTTGCAGTCAATAATAACGCTCTCTAGTCAACAACACAGAACCCTCTTTTTTTAATGTGGCTGTATGTATTCAGGAGTCTTGCATTGTATTGTATTACTACATCAATGTGTACTGTGTCTATGTACTGTGTTCAAATGTGCGCCCCATTGTCTGTGTAAATACATTTCCTCTTTGAGGAATAAATTATTATCCCTCATCTATGGCTGTACCTGCCGTGAGCCTAGCATGACCATGCGCAGGTCCTTGCAGAACGCAGTCTTCTGCACCTCGTGCACAAATTGGGCCAGCTGAGAGTGGGTCCGGCTGCAGTAGTAGATCTAACAGGCAGTAGATTATGCTTAGGTGTTATATACGATTCATACACAACACATCACATGATTGATTCAAGCTCAGTGTGCAGGATCCAAAATTAACACCTGCCACCAGTCAATGGCTGATAGATTGGACAATTTGGCAGGTAAAAAGACAAAATTCAAAGTTAATTTTGGACCCAGTGTCACACACACACACACCTTAGTAACATGGTCCTCCACCAAGTCATCATCTTCATCGTCATCATCACAGAACCTGTGTTGGGTATGGGAATACGTCACATTTTTTCCTTCCCTCTGCCTTCTGTTCTTATGAAGGGAGATGCGAGGTGGCGTGTACATACTTGCTCTTGGTCTTGCAGTCGTCATCACTCTCGTACTCAGCCACGATGAGCTCCTCGTCTGCTGCGTCTCCCAACGCTTCCTGCTCCTGGGCTCCTTTACTGAGCTGCAGCAGCTTCAACGCCTCCTCCTCCTCACTGCTCTGTGCGCACGTACACACATACACACACACACACACTTTTTATTTGTATAAAAAGGTGCATGTGTACCTATACATCTGTCATGTACACAAATCAACTAATGTGTGTAAGGTCTTTGTTATCGCACTTGTGTCATGCTTCGAATGTTCTCAGGCACATATGCAAGTCACTTCAAATAAAAAGTGTCTGCTAAATGAGGTGTAAATGTAAATGTGTGTTTGTTACAACAATTGAACAAATATCACATAGAATACACTTGTAGACCAGCACAATTCCTCTGACACAGCAGTTTCAAGTCTTTAGGCTGCAGGGTCTCTTACCTTTCTTTTGAATGCATATTTTAGCTGAACGTTGTGTCTAATCATTTCTAGCCGTTCCTCGCGCTTCTTCCGTTTCATCTCGTCCTCCTAATACGCCAGTCACAAACGAATAATTCCCCCAAATTCCCATTAAGCCACAGATTATCAGATTATATCAAACAATTATGTTCACTTAGTTACACCCCACCGCACCTTTATCTTGGAAACAAGTTCACGCTCCGATTTCTTCTGCACAAAGTCAGTGATCCAGTCTGGGTCTGCAGAGGAGGAGGAGGTGGTGGTGGTGGAAGCAGAAAGGACCGCTTCTCCTTCCTGCAGGAGAGCAGCTGTCTCTCGTATCCTCCTTTCCTCAAAGTCCTTTAGCCAACTCAGGGCTCCACATATCAGACTGAGAGATTTGCCCTGAGAGAGAGAGAGAGAGAGAGAGAGAGAGAGAGAGAGAGAGAGAGAGAGAGAGAGAGAGAGAGAGAGAGAGAGAGACAGACAGACAATACGTGGTGACACTGTAATGGTGTCAGTGTGGGATGCTGCTCTACATCTGAAGGCATCTCAACAGGCATCCTACCGTTCCTGTGGGACTCTCAAAGATGCCCACTTTGCTGTCCTCCAAGGCGCCATACAGAGCTTGCATGAACTGCTCCTGGATGGGGTAGGGCTGGTAGGGAAATGCAAATGTGGGCATTTCGTCGGCCATGCCACCGCATACACCTGTATGACGCACATAGGAAAAAGGGGTGAGGTTATCCAGTTGTTCAACTCAACAACATTCAAATTCAAAACGGTAGGTCTACTGAATTAAACAGCACATGGCAAAACTAGCCAAACTACAACCATAGAGAGAGACACACATTCGATTCATTTTCTATACAGCAACGACCCTAAAACGCAGACAGCTAATCTGATCAGAAATAAGCTTAACATACAATTATCGAGGAGAAAAACCTAATCTATTGACCTGGTGAAGTCCAGAAACATACCGTACCTGCTGTTCAGTTCTCTAAACTATCGACGATAATGATTATTTGGCAATGTATAATATAGTTATAGCTCTCAATACAATATAGTATGTGACATGAAGTCTTTCAACAAACGCGCCAACTTCCTCCGAAAGGACAGAGAAGCTGACCAATGGGAAGCGAGGTAATTCACGGAGGGGCGCGTTTATGTGTCACGGAGTCGCCCGGTACGCGGGGCAATATTCACCCGTGGCCCGTGTTGCTCACAAACCGCTTAAAAAACAAATACAAAAAATGTACTCATCGGACGATTTAAACCCGTATATACAAATCACCGCGGGTCACAGCACGTGCAACGCGGCGGGGTCACAGCACGTGCACCGCCTGCCCCGCGGCGCCGCCACACACGGAGACGTCTGCTGGTCCCGCCCCGCGTCTGGAAACTTCTCTGCCTTGCTGCTGCGTGCGGTCAGTTGGTTTGGTACGCTGCTGCTGAACGGCAACGTGGACTTAGTGCAGAGCACCAGCACCAGTAACCAGTACCAGCACCAGTAACCAGTACCAGCACCGCTTCTGCTAAAATAGACGTGCGCTTCGGGCCGTGCGGTTCTTTAAGTAGACGGCAGTTCGCCATTTATACGCTGTTATAGGCAATTAGCACGAGACCTACCGCACAGGAAACAAGCAGGTTTCGGTTATCGTCTCTCTTTTGTGGCGCACACGTCGTTAAGAGGAGGTGCAGGAGGAGTTAAAGGAGGTGCAGGAGTTAAAGGAGGTACAGGGGGGTTTGGTCTGCAGCGACACGATGACAGTGGAGGAACCGACGAGTGAAGGACAACACAACATCCCAATGGAGGGAGAGGACATCACCCCGAAGAAAGATGGAGGTGTGCTGAAGGTAAGTCGTCGTCGTCGTATCAATGCGTCCCGTGTTGTTATCGACCAGGTGGTCTGGGTTAAATGTGAGCAGTATGGCCATCATGTGTCTCATGTGCTTATTATTGTGCTTACGACGACTCGTTTATCTGACCTATATTATGCTAAAGCCGCCAGCGCTGTGGACTCTGCTAATCTCTGCTAGCTCCGGCTAATATCACAGCACGTTGTTTCAGTCTCATAACTAGCAGCAAGCTGAGGTTTATTTAAACCTCAGCTTGATTGGAGAATAGGGTAAACGTCACCTCTTGGGTTAACAAGTAAGGTGGCGGTTGAATGGCTGTTGAAACAACCTGTTTCCAGCCTGGTGTGGAGGATGCGGCGCAGCTACTCGAGCTAGCAGCCAGGGAGACGAGGCTGCTCATCCCACATGGCAGCATGACCCTTGTCTCACAATGAAGACTGCATCCGCAAATACACGTCATTTATCCACACTCAGTCCGTGTTGGTTGTCACGTTTCTTAACTCGGATCCCCTTAATATCTGCTCTGTGTGTGTGTGTGTGGTGCAGCTGGTGAAGACGGAGGGCACGGGCACAGAGCTGCCCATGACCGGAGACAAGGTGTTTGTCCACTACGTGGGGACGCTGCTGGACGGCACGCCGTTTGACTCCAGCAGAGACAGGGGCGAGAGGTTCTCCTTTGAACTGGGCAAAGGTTGGTCCTCCTTCAACGCGGGACATTGGACACACACACATTCATTCACCTTCCCTTGGTTTGTTCGGTGTTGCCATTTGTGCCAATATAACATGTTTGTGTTCTTATTCACATGTGGTTAGGTCAAGTGATAAAAGCATGGGACATTGGTGTGGCCTCAATGAAACTGGGGGAGCTGTGTCAGTTTATCTGCAAGCCGGAGTATGCCTACGGGTCTGCAGGCAGTCCACCCAAGATTCCCCCGAATGCCACACTTGTTTTCCAGGTAAGTCTAGCCGTTGGAGGTGTATGTCGGTAAACCACAGTGGAACTGTATATCTGACGTAATCGTCATTAATGTCTTGGGTGTAACCCTGTCACTGTTGAATGACTCCATGGACTACTGTTGCACACATTGTGTCAATATCCGAAAGGTTGTACGTAGTTATAGAAATTAATCGGCTTGTTCGAATTTAGGGATTATAGTTAATTCATTTTCAATTTACTCTATCATTAATTTCAGGTTTCATAGGTATTACATTTTTTGCTTGCGTTTTCCTTGGTTGACCAATAAAAGGTGCTTTTATGCATGCATTAGTAGGGGTGGGAATCTTTTGGCACCTCACGATTCGATTTGATTATGATCCAGAGGTCTTCTAAACCGATTATCGATGCACAATTTTTTAATGTACATTTTCATGCGTGATTTTAAAATATATATACATCTGAGTTTGCTAATCACTTCCTACTACTTTTGTGATATTCGTTAAAGACAATCAACAGATGAATTACCTTCTCTATATTTTATTAGAGAAAAAGCTTTTCTTGTCACAAATATGACTTTCTATGAACAATGCAGCTTGCATTTTAACACAATATGGAAGTATGTAAAAAAATAAAATAAAAAAAAGATTCATTTTTCTTTTCTTTTTAATCTTTCTTTTCTATGTCATTAAAGCAAACGCTGCGCTTAGTCAATTGGTTGTATTTCTGAAGTATTTAATTTGACTTCTACACACCTTACACACAGCGTAGGTCTTATCTATCTTCCCATCGACCTCATAGAACCCAAAATGCTGCCATATTGCAGCTTTTAAAGAAGCTGGTGCAGGCTGTATTTTATATATATATATATATATATATATATATATATATATATATATATAGAAAGAAAGAAAGAAAGAAGCCTTAGCAATAAGGCGCATTAAAATGTGCCTTCAAACTCGTCCAGTTTCCTGTTTCCGCTTTGTCGCGAAAAAGAGCGGTGCGTGACATGCCGCAACCGGGCTAAAATCCTGGCGTGCCGGCGAGATCTACGTCATTTTGGTGACAGGTTGCGAACGGCAGGTAGTGTCGCTCGCAGCCATTTTGGCGCCACTAAACTTTGGATGTAGACAACTCGCACATGTGTTTGGTGCGCATGTTGGCAGAGAACCGGCAGGCAGAAAGGAGTTTTCTGTAGCGCTCAGCAGCAGGCGAACAGAATGTTGCAGCACGCAAACTAATTTCATTTTTTTAAATTCCAATTATTAACTTATCTGCATCGAGACGGAATCGTTCTAGAGAGAATTGCGATGCATCGAAGAATCGATTATTTTTCCCACCCCTATGCATTAGTCCAGCGGTTCCAAACTTTTTTTCCTGCGCACCCCCTTCTACATCCCAACCGGGTTGGCGCACACCCAATCCCCACTTTGTTTTTGTCCCACAAAGCTTTGTTTTATCTCGATATAAAGACTCATGTTTAATCATGCGCAAATAACCAGAACACGCATGACAATAATAACATCAACAAAGTTTCAATATAATGCAACAAAGCTACGCACAAGCTTCCACTTTTAAGAGGATGAGTGACAGACACGGCTCAGTGACAGAAAGTAGGCCTACGGTTATTTTCAGCCGCGTAAAAGAAAAATTGCAGCAATAGGCCTATTAAACGGCCGTGGACCTATAGCATCATTATAACACAACGGTTATGGAAAATAGAACGACAGTACATTGAATTAAATTGCAATGAAGTTACAAACGATCCGCAACATTAAGAGAATAGGCTCCGAAACGTTTGGGAGCGAGGCCCCCCCCCCCCGTGAGGTGGGAGGAAGGCGCAGCGAGATACTGCGTCCACGGCCCCCGGGAAGTGGCGAGGTCGGAGCGGGGGGGGCGCTGTAAAGCCAGAGGCCGAAGCCGCCGGCCGCCTTCGCCCCCAAACCCTTCCAAGCCGACCCAGAGCCGGTCGCGGCGCACCGCCGCGGAGGAAAAGAAGAAGAAGACAGCAGCTGTCTTCTTCTACGTTTCTATCAAAAACTAAGAAATTATAGTTTTTTTATTTAAAATAAAAGGGATTAAAAAGGAAATGTTTACTGTTCATGTTTTTTTATTGTATGGAAAAATCCCACTTAAAAAACAGCACTGTAATTGTGTAATATTAAACCAGACCGCCATTACATTTTTCCTCTCGCGCACCCCCTGGTGGCAGCTCAGGGTGCGCGCACCACACTTTGGGAATGCCTGCATTAGTCTGTGTATGTATGCCTTGTTACATGTATGTCTGTATACATTTTTCTTAGGTGGAGCTTTTTGAGTTTAGAGGAGAGGATGTCACTGAGAATGAGGATGGAGGGATAATCCGTCGTATCATTACCAAAGGGGAAGGCTACTCCAAACCAAATGAAGGAGCAGCAGTCGAAGGTGAACACACCCATCTGCTGAGCCTTACTGCCACCCTCTCTATGTTCAGTGTATTGGTGACGCATTGCAATAATCTCACATGATGCATACATTCACTAGTATGCATCTGCTTTACCAACACAAAACAGAAAAAAAGTTACAATTATTGAAAGGAGAAAATAAAGTAGGCCAACTCAAAATGTATGCCATTACTACCCAGTTAATTAATATTGGTGGTGATTTGGGCCAAACTTAACTCAATCACCACAAGCTCTTATGGTCTTGTCAGGTCATGGCTATCTAAACCAGGCTTTGTTGTGTTTGTAGTTACTGTGGAGGGTACCTACGAAGGACGAGTGTTCGACCAGCGAGAGATGAAGTTTGAGATTGGCGATGGAGAGGGCCTGGGCCTACCGAATGGAGTGGAGAAGGCTATGCTGGCTATGGAGCAGGGGGAGGAGTCCCTCTTTATCATTAAACCCAAGTATGACCCTCCACATTAACATCACCTTTGTTTGGTTTACTTAAGTTATTTTATTAATGCCGCTTCTTACATATATATATATATATATATATATATATATATATATACACACACACACACACACACACACACACACACACACACACACACACACACACACACACACACACACACACACACACACACACACACACACGATATTAATAGTTTTATGTTCATGTAAAAGTGCAATTGGGCATGAGAATTAAGTGTCCTTCCATTTAGCAGTGTCTACATTAATAGCTGTATGTGAAAATTTGTGAGGGGCTCTCCAAACAGACATCAGTTTCTTAATCACTAATACCAAGCACTTTTACACAACCTTTTTTTTGTAAAGGTATGGCTTTGGAAACACAGGAAATGCAGGCTATGGTATTCCAGGTGGAGCTTCACTGCAGTATAAGATTAAACTGACAGCCTTCGAAAAGGTACAGTGTTTCTATAATGCTGAAATGAGAATTGTTGTTATTTTGTAGGTAACAAGACCAGAGATTTTCTGCTTCTAACTTACTTCCAAAATGCAAATGTTTTGATTTTCTCTTTCAGATCATTCTAAAATAAGTGATTTAGTTCCGATAAATTATAGATTAAATAATTTAGAAAATATAACAAAAAAAAACGAACTATTTTTCCCTTAATTATGATACAAGTCACAGTGACGACTGTCAGGAAATGTATTTCCTGTCAGGAAATGTATCTGTCACCGTTGGTGACAGAACTGTCTCTGTTGTTGATCAGGCAAAGGAGTCCTGGGAAATGAACACACCTGAGAAAATAGAGCAGAGCAGCATCGTCAAAGAGAAAGGAACACAGTATTTTAAGGTATGGCAGCCATTGTAGCGTCATTAACGAGATAATTAAAACAAATATTGCTATAAACTATATACATTGTATCTGGAAAACAATAACAAGAACATGGCGATAATACTCGTAAAAACTTGTAAATCTTGGTTACCATGGTCTTGTGTTTAGGAGGGGAAGTACAAGCAGGCAACGGTGCAGTACAAGAGGATCGTGACATGGCTGGAGAGTGAATCTGCTCTGGGAGAGGAGGATGAGCAGAAGGCGAAGGCCCTGCGACTGGCTGCACATCTTAACCTTGCCATGTGTTACCTCAAAATCCAGGAAGCCGCCCAGGCTCTGGAGAACTGTGACAAGGTATTCATGACAAGGGACTCAAATGTGGAGCACAGTGGCTTTGGTTTATCTAAAATATTTAGAAAGCTATATATTGCATTCGTTGTTATGGGTTTCACTTCTATATGCAGGGTTCCCACGGTCATGGAAAACCTGGAAAAGTCATGGAATTTTAAAATCTAATTTTACAGGCCTGGAAAAGTCATGGAATTAGTAAAATTCTTTAAGGTTTTGGAAAAGTCATGGAATTTTGTTGTGTGAAATGAAATTAATTGTTACAGTGGATAACCTTCCACGTAATGTAACATAACGGCAGGAACGGTAGGATTTGCCGTTAGCGGTTTGTAAACAGAGACCTCGGTTGCCAGGCAGCAGAACACAGCCCAGTGTGCCACCTGCAGCATCACATACCAACAAATGACTAACTACCTGCAGGAAAATGAGTGATGATGTATCTGTATCTGTATGTTGAACAGGTGTATTGATGAAGTATTGGCTTTTTACTTGCGAAGGTTTTATTGCACTTGCAGTAAAGAGCGTAGTTGGAGGAGCTCCTCTCCTCTGCTCTGTGTCGGGGCTGTCATGGACACAGCAGCACAGAGAGGCTGTAGAATCTAGTAATTTTAATCATCATCTACAGTGTAGATGATAATTAAAATTAGGCCTACACCAAAACGTTAAAAAAAAAGTACACATAAGCTGGGATGAGGACAGTATGGCTTTTTTTCATTGGTTCTGTATCCGTTGTACCCGTTTTGTTTTTTAGGCTCTGCTACTAGATGAATCCAGCGAGAAGGCCCTGTTCAGGAGGGGGGAGGCCCTGGTGGCCATGAAGGAGTTTGACGGGGCCAGAGAAGACTTCCAGCAGGTTATTCAACTGTATCCTGCCAACAAGGCTGCCAAGGCCCAGGTAAGGCTTGAGCGAGGTGAACCTCTAAGCTTTCCAAGTACAACACTGAGGCGACACTGTAAATGTCATTGTAATCTTACCTGACAAATGAATTATAAATGAGGTTTAGGTAAAATGTGTTCTAACTGCTCTGCATGTCCTGTCCAGCTGGGTCTCTGTCAGAAACACATCAGAGATCAGCGTGAGAAGGACAAGCGTCTCTATGCCAACATGTTCCAGAAGTTTGCTGAGAGGGATGCCAAGGTGAGAAACGTGCAGCTCTCTTCCCCAACCTTTAGGTGGCAGTATATAGTGCATTTTAATTTTTGTATTGCATTGCTTCAATGCATCAATTAATGGGCTAAATGGTCTAACATGTTGGCATTTCTGTTCTTGTTTTGACACAGAAGGAGGTGGAGAATGTCAAGGTTGACAGTAAGGAAGCGGTTGGTGAGATGGACGTTGAAAACGGATCTCAGGGGTAGAACGTTCCAGTCCCTACTTTAGGCCTTTGTGATAGCAGCAGCAGCCATTGGGGTGTGTGTGTTTTTTTGTTTTGTTTTTTTTAATGCATGATTGTGTGACTGTGGAGGACTGAATCAATAAGACTCCCTGTTTAATTTCCCACTGGCTTTATTTTTCGATCATTTTTTTGTCTGTGAATGCCATGGCAGCTAGTCGGCTAGGCTGTGTTTTATGTAGTTGGTGGCACCCTGGGGACTTGGGACTCATGTGGCCTGGCCCTCACCGCATCATTGGAAACATGCATTGTCACGGTTTAGTTGGGGATACAAAAGCATTCGGATGATCCAATTTTTTTCCCTCCGAACCCTACCGTCAAGGTCTAGAAACTGGGTCACTTCCTGGTGTGAATCCCACGAGGATACCTTTTTTTCATGGGCCGTCGGATCAAAATCTCGAACATCAGTTTGACGGGTGTGTGCGTGTGTATGTATGTTGTCTTGCGTGTCACTGCGTGTGTGTGTGTATAGCAGCACTGCGTATCTAAGGAGTAACTGCATTGAATAAGCTGGGTGAACTCTCCCAAGTTACGGCTTCTCTTGACCTAAAATGCTACAACTCCACTATAGCTGATGGGCTACATGACTGTTGTTTTTCCATTTGGAAACTGTAACCTGATGATGTCATGTTGTGCTTGTGATTTCTGTCTTGTACCTAAATGGTAATTGCATTGATTTACTTAACTGGAATATGTGCGCGTTAAAGATGTGTGAAATAAAGTCACTTCTCCTGGACATACTCAAAACAGATCATACAGTTTGTTACTTGTATTTGTAATGGCATGAAAGCCATTAGGCATGAGAAAAATGATGGCACATTTTATGTTGCTGGCCCCTGGGCAAGGACATCCGAGGGCCCAAGAGAGGGTACTGTTCCATGTGGTTGGCCAAAATCCTGTGCTCACAGTTTGGGTTGAATATATATTGACCAATGGCGCACCACATAAAATCATTAGCTATTTCCAATAGGAAGAATGACTTCATCAGCGACACATAAATACACACTGCCTGCCAAAAACCAAATTGAATACTATTGCTCCACATCAAGTAGCCACAACAATGGATTCATTACACAAAGCAATGCAGCCATTTAAATCCCAGTCAGGGCAATAAATACTAAACAAAGCTAAGCAGATGACAGGGTAGCAATTAGCAATGTTTTTTCTTACCTTCTAGGTGTTCACACTAAATGCTCTTGACCCAAGCACAATCTGTTGGTACAACAGTCATTTTGACAAATTATATTGGTATGGCTGTTTTAGTGATGCCAGGAGAGATGGGACGGTTACTATGGCTTAATAACCCAGACTGGTGTGGTCCTTTTAAACCTTGTAACCTTGTATTAAACCTAAGCAATCAACGTTTTACATTTGTCCATTGCCCTCCCAACAGGATTTGATTGGGCATTATAGGTGGCCTTCATTTCTGCTTTAGGTTCTGAAAGAAATTACTATTTTGAAGGTGATTAGGAAGGTTAATAGGTAGGCTACGTTTGGCATCCTGTAATAAGTTATAACATTGGTAAATGTAAAGGTAAGGGGCGGTTCATGATGCCCATTAGGTCTAACACTGAACAGTCTGTAGGTTTAATGGCGAGAGGGGAGATTCCTGTGATAAGGAAGGATTCGATCATGGGTGATTGGATGGGGTGGGGGTGACTGTTCTGCGGGGAGGTTGTTACTGGGAAGAGCGTTGCATATTGAGTATCAGTTGAGAGAAGAATGGCACCTCTGGGTTAAATTCTACACCGCAATTATGAATAAACCTAGCTTTCTGCCAGCAAATGAATGATACAGTTAGGGCCCTCCTTTGTTTGTAACCTGCCAGGCACCTGCCAAGCCCCACAATATAACCCTGAATGCAATGTAATACGGTTGTTTTTAAAGTATGAAAGGACCATGATTTCAAGGGTTATGAAAGTTTCAGTTAAGTCTGAACTAAATCGGATAAATTAGCAGTTACTGTACTAACATTTACAACATTTTGGGTTTAATATAGCCCACATATACACAGCATAATTTTAAGGTGGCCAGAGGGGACAGACCCATTCCGTGGCACAACACATGATATCCTTCCTCTTTGCGGGTCAGCGCACTCTATCACAAAGCCATTGGTGTATATCGGTGTCGGTTTGCGGCTTCCTCCATGTTGTGAGGGTTTGTTGGCACTCTTGGCTACCAACATTTATTTCTGCCTGAGCGTTACGTCAATCTATTAAAGGTGCTCTAGGTAAGATTTAAGAGCTATTTGAGTGAAATGCGCTGTGAAAGTACCTGTTTCTAGTTGACTGAGCCTCTATAAGCCAATTTAGATTTTAGACCGCTCCCGGGTCATTTCTGACCAATCAGGGCATCACTTCCCTGAGTGGTTCGGAGAATTAATATGGGGAGAGAGGGGAATTGGTTTTGGTTGTTTGGTTTCAAAACCTTGCTCTCTTCCCCTCTTTTCTGCTCTCTCTTTACCACTCTTGAATCTTACCTACAGCACCTTGAAATTGTGTGTGATAGAAGTCAATGAGTCAGTGTTAGTGAAAACAGCCATTAGGACATTACTAGGCAGCAGAGAAGCCTCGAGGTGGCTCTGGATCAGGAGAGGAAGTCCATGGGGAGGAGAAAACTCCACCTGAACACGACTGATCAACCATAACCAAGTCGCCTGGACGAGGATGTCTGATGTGGAAACACCCGAAACGTCCAATGACCCCAGGAACCATCCCTGTGTTCATCTTAAGATGTATATTAACAATTAAAGCTGCAGTATGTGTATGTTTATTTGAAATTCAGAGAGGCCGTTCCTGTTGGCCTTTGTCTCAGCCCTGCCAAAGCCTCTCGCCTTGCTCTACCAACATGAACACGCACCACAAGACACCACCATCGGTGAAGAGTTTAATTTTAGATGGCCGACTGATCTTTTCCTCTGTTGTCTATTTGGATGGAGTCATCTAACTTTTCTCAAACCCTGGAAGCTTACGGACGTCCGGGGAGGACCGAGACAGTGGTTACTGTAAAGCGTCCTTGAGTGACATGAAAGGCGCTTCGAAATAAAATGTATTATTACTGTGTAAGAAATCAATGCTTCTGAGTTATTCAGGTTGTTTATTACAGCACATATTTATTACAGTATCATAAACATGTTGTAAACGGCCCGTCAAAGTCCTGTCCAGAGTCATGTGTTCAGCACCTCCCAGATAATAATGTCATGAGTGGCATGAGTATCAGGAGAAGTAAACAACCAACACACACATATATAAAAGATTAAAACCACATATTTATGTCATTATAATCCATGTCTCCACTAAATGCCAGGTGCCTGTTCAGGTGCCTTTTTCCATAGACTGCTCCTGCTGTGTGTCTGCTTGGCAGTGTGCCTCCAGCCACGAGGGATTTAATTGTCCATACGTCTACGGTGTGTGTGCGGGCGTGGCTGTGCCGACGCTCATTGGTTGTTCCAGCGCTTCGTACCAGAGCCGTTGAAAGAGAGAGTTGCGACACTCTCATAGACTTCTGTTGTAATTGGAGAATGCGGAAGTGACGCGTGCCGTGGGGCGACCAATAGTTCAAAACACTGAGTAGCACCAGCGTTGAACCCACTCGCTGGTAAGTTGATGAAATTACATTTTAACGCATTAGCGGACTTCTCATCAATTTAGTCAATAGTGGTATTTTATGGAGCCAGCTTTAGTTAATGTTTATCGTAAGATAACAGCTCGTTAGATTATAAATGCAGTTAGCTAACGTAAGCAACACAGTAATTGTATAAGTATAAGTGAGATTCTTAGGTGCCTATAGCTCCAGAACCAAGCTAACAATTAGATAATTGCAATATAATAATAAAGGTGAATCTAACAATAGAATAGAAAATGAATCTAGCAATTAGATAAAATAAAATAGAATGATTCTGAAACGGGGGTAAAGGTCCACATCCTCCTGAAGCCTATATGATGCTGTGGAGATGGAGGAGATACAAGATGTGCGCTGATCAACTCCATAACTCGCTATCTCCCTGTTTTGTTTTCTAGGATACAATGATGAAGTGCGGGAGCTGAATAATTTGGATATTATATGTCAACCACTATAATGACGTGTGTGTGTGTGTGTGTGTGTGTGTGGGGGGGTGGGGGTGGGGGGGGGTGGGTGTCGGATCTAGCACTACCAACAACAGGAGTGGAGGACCATGGTGGGGGATCAGACTGGACCTTTCCTCTCTCCCTGGACATATAATATAATAAAATGTTTGGTTGAATGCAGTTGGTTGTCTTGTATATTCTGTACTATTGACCAAACTTTGTTGCTGGCATGATTGATATTTAGATAATCTGAAGTGCAAAGTGCAGTGTAATGTACTTATGTATAATATATAACTAGAATAAACAGTAAGGATAGGTATGCATGTGCGATACAGTATTACCAGTATGAACAGAGAGGTATGAATAAGATACAGTGTGAACACTGGACAGTATGACATGGAAACACATGCAGAGTAACAGCTCGAGGTATAAGAATATGATGTACAGATCAGATGTACAGCAGTATAAATATGAATACACTACTGTCTATAGTGTTTATATCTGATCTATAGTGTGTCCATTGTATTTGTATCATACCTGGAGCTGTTACTCTGCATTTCCATATTCACTTTGTGTGCATGTTTATGTGAATGTCTTAACATAAAAACATTAGGATGTGACGTGAGTAGGCCTAATTATGACCATACAAGCATGAGAACAATATGAATGCATACTGTAAATTAATACATTTACAGTATGTATGCATTCATATTTTTCGTAACTGTTCACTACGTTATGGGAACAGTCCCCCTTCCCTCCAACATTAAACACAGGAAAACTGATTAATGCTGTCTCTCCGCCACTCCCCAGAAATACTTATATATTAGTGGTGGGCCGTTATCGGCGTTAACGTGCTGCGATAACGCGAGACTCTTATCGCGTGATAAAAAAATTATCGCCGTTAATATATTCTCAAAGTTCGGTTGGGAGCTGGGTCTATACCGGATTTCCACCAAGGAAGGTAAGCGCCGCGGAACGGCTGCGTCCTCTGCCCAATATTCTCTAAAGGACATGTTAATGGAAAAAGATGCTTGTCCCTCAAAAATTCAGTCGACAGAGAGGAAGGGCCACTGTTAGTGGCCAGTAAAAATTCAGGATGGAAACCATTTTTCAAGATGGCTGCCATTCCTGTCCTATGTTCATTGCCACTGTTTCCAAATAGTGATACAGAAAATATGCCACAAATATTCTGTTAAGGCCACTTTTTGGAAAAATTGGATGGCCAATAAAAAATTCAAAATGGAGACCTTTTCCAAGATGGCCGTCATTTGTACACTGATGCACACATGTTAGCAAAAATACTCTAACGGCCACACTTTTAGAAAAAGGCAATCGCAAAAATTCAAGATTAATTTTTCAAGGTGGGTGTTGCTTTAATAGTGTACTCTGTTGGGACTGAGTTAAAAGGAAGGATTGAAAAAAAAACACACCATAAGTTCTATTCACATTTTTACCAGCTCAAAGGCCTTGTGGTTAGTGTCCAACCTGAGATTGAGAGGTTGTGCCCTACCGAGTCATAATAAAGACTGTTAAAAATGGTAGCCAATGCCTAACTGCTTGGCAGTCAGCAAGTGTTGTATTGGGGGCAACATATCCAGGAAGGTGTACATTGTGACGAATGGATAACCGCACATATGTATCAACAGACTATAATATCCTCACATAGCTACTAAGGACTATAAATATAAGTTGTATTAACCGCACCTGGTCACCAGATGGCGGCACACATAATACACTGGGGGCGGGCGCTCAACACTAGCCAATCAGAGCATATTATGCGTCATAGAGGCCACGCCTGCCCAGATACTACCAAACAACACATCCAGGGGAAAGGCAGAAACCCTCCAGGCAGCGTATCTGGACAGATACCCAGCTAAGGGTCGCTCCACGCGCGTGACTTTTACAATACCCCTCCATTTGTTTCGTAGATTAATATAACTAAAGCTAAACAAATAAAGTGAGTTAAAGCGATCCTGTGTCGGGGGCCTTCTTCCTCAATGAACATCACTACAACATATACATCACGGTCCAGAATCAGGAAATCGGCTCTCGGCCCACCGCAAGGCTACTTACTTTTTTATTCACATTTGCAATTGCACAGTTCTGTGCAAGTGAAACCCAATCTAAAATATGTGCATCTTCCACGGCACTCTGATTTGCAGCCACACTTGGCTAGTTGTTCACAACTTTGTGCAACTGGTGCATTTGCTGTCCAGAAGACCCCCCATTGTTCACCAAGATTTTTCCATCCCCAGTCAGCAGGACTCTCTGCTTCTGGCTGACACTGGGTTGCTTGACCCCAAATGCAGCCTGCCTGATATGCAGCACGTTTAGTGTGTTGAAGCAGAGATGCTCTTGTTGGAGGAATGGCTTCATATGACCTCTGCTTTCGGGCAAACATGTCAAGTCTAGCCTCATCTACACTAACAGCTGTGCTTGATCGATCATACAGCAGGACCACAATTACATACATAATAAATACATTTTATGTATGTAATTTTATAGCCATCATGTGGAGAAACATGATGGGTAGGTGGTGATTGGAGGGGTTCCTTTGTGCCTGTCTGACAAAGACAACATTTCATCCAATGGCCGAGGGGTTATCCTTTTACCACCTCAATCATAGACATAGTACACATTCAGGTATGGGATACAACTAGACCTAGCCCGATCATTCATCCAGTGCCATTTAAGTCCCGTGTGATCTGTACACCTTCCAGGTAAGCATACATGAACAAGTCATGTATTGCCCTGCTTACCCTTGGCTCGGCTCTCCCGCGCTGGCACAACCTGTGAATTCAGGTGCGGCTATCTAACTACATCTATTACTAGCTAATTGATGAGGGGCTGTTAGACAGCATTTGGGACACTATACTATTACTACTAGTCAAGAACTACAGTGTAAGTAAAACTAGATCAGCTGACACTGAACCCCATGCTGAGTTCCACAGCAGTGAAGTCACCAGTGTGCCCTGGTTGTAGGGCTGAACGATATGGACAAAATTTCATATCTCGATATTCATGCCAGATATCTCGATATCGATATGATATGAATATGGGTTTGGTGAAAACCAAGCATTTTTCAGAAAAATAAAAACATAATGCAAAAGAATGTGGAAAGTGCAGTTTTATTTATAAAAACTCACTGCCAGTCATGAGCCGTTATTTTTCTATAGGCTATATTAAAATTCCCGTTGGTAGAAAATATAAAATGCAGCATGTTTTTATCAATGAAATCTTTATTCCAACAATAATGTATAGGCCAACAATAATACAAGACAGTTAACTTGAAGACCTACAACTGTTTAACAGTTTTAAAATAATAAATAGGCCTACAGGCATTATAGGTTAACTTATAGGACTATGCGGCGCTCGTAAAAGCCGAACAATGCGCCTACATGCGCTCTTAAAGGTTTGGAAACGATTCAACAAGACTAAATCTGTATTCCAATTACAATAAGTAGCCTACTTATCGGCCAACAATAATCAAACAAGGCAGTAAAAGTGGGCATTGAACTGTATAACTGTTTTGAAAAAAAAGGGGAAAAAGGCCGACATGTGCTGTGGCATCCCTACTCGGCCACGCCCCCTATTTGGGAGAGTGGAGGCCGGTATTTACCGTCGCTGGCCAATAGCCGGCGACAAATCCCGGCCTCCCGAGAGTCCTAATCGGCGCAATGAGGAACACCTGGGTCGGAGGCACCCAGGTGATAAAAGGCGACCACCGACCGACAGGAAGGGGAAGAGAGTCGGATGGAAGACAGGACGACTACGAGGAGCAGACGGAGAGGACGTGAGCCGCACGGCGGACACCTTCCCCCTATACTGAGCATTCCCCGTAATATAGCCCACATATACACAGCATAATTTTAAGGTGGCCAGAGGGGACAGACCCATTCCGTGGCACAACACATGATATCCTTCCTCTTTGCGGGTCAGCGCACTCTATCACAAAGCCATTGGTGTATATCGGTGTCGGTTTGCGGCTTCCTCCATGTTGTGAGGGTTTGTTGGCACTCTTGGCTACCAACATTTATTTCTGCCTGAGCGTTACGTCAATCTATTAAAGGTGCTCTAGGTAAGATTTAAGAGCTATTTGAGTGAAATGCGCTGTGAAAGTACCTGTTTCTAGTTGACTGAGCCTCTATAAGCCAATTTAGATTTTAGACCGCTCCCGGGTCATTTCTGACCAATCAGGGCATCACTTCCCTGAGTGGTTCGGAGAATTAATATGGGGAGAGAGGGGAATTGGTTTTGGTTGTTTGGTTTCAAAACCTTGCTCTCTTCCCCTCTTTTCTGCTCTCTCTTTACCACTCTTGAATCTTACCTACAGCACCTTGAAATTGTGTGTGATAGAAGTCAATGAGTCAGTGTTAGTGAAAACAGCCATTAGGACATTACTAGGCAGCAGAGAAGCCTCGAGGTGGCTCTGGATCAGGAGAGGAAGTCCATGGGGAGGAGAAAACTCCACCTGAACACGACTGATCAACCATAACCAAGTCGCCTGGACGAGGATGTCTGATGTGGAAACACCCGAAACGTCCAATGACCCCAGGAACCATCCCTGTGTTCATCTTAAGATGTATATTAACAATTAAAGCTGCAGTATGTGTATGTTTATTTGAAATTCAGAGAGGCCGTTCCTGTTGGCCTTTGTCTCAGCCCTGCCAAAGCCTCTCGCCTTGCTCTACCAACATGAACACGCACCACAAGACACCACCATCGGTGAAGAGTTTAATTTTAGATGGCCGACTGATCTTTTCCTCTGTTGTCTATTTGGATGGAGTCATCTAACTTTTCTCAAACCCTGGAAGCTTACGGACGTCCGGGGAGGACCGAGACAGTGGTTACTGTAAAGCGTCCTTGAGTGACATGAAAGGCGCTTCGAAATAAAATGTATTATTATTATTATTATTATTATTATTATTATTACTGTGTAAGAAATCAATGCTTCTGAGTTATTCAGGTTGTTTATTACAGCACATATTTATTACAGTATCATAAACATGTTGTAAACGGCCCGTCAAAGTCCTGTCCAGAGTCATGTGTTCAGCACCTCCCAGATAATAATGTCATGAGTGGCATGAGTATCAGGAGAAGTAAACAACCAACACACACATATATAAAAGATTAAAACCACATATTTATGTCATTATAATCCATGTCTCCACTAAATGCCAGGTGCCTGTTCAGGTGCCTTTTTCCATAGACTGCTCCTGCTGTGTGTCTGCTTGGCAGTGTGCCTCCAGCCACGAGGGATTTAATTGTCCATACGTCTACGGTGTGTGTGCGGGCGTGGCTGTGCCGACGCTCATTGGTTGTTCCAGCGCTTCGTACCAGAGCCGTTGAAAGAGAGAGTTGCGACACTCTCATAGACTTCTGTTGTAATTGGAGAATGCGGAAGTGACGCGTGCCGTGGGGCGACCAATAGTTCAAAACACTGAGTAGCACCAGCGTTGAACCCACTCGCTGGTAAGTTGATGAAATTACATTTTAACGCATTAGCGGACTTCTCATCAATTTAGTCAATAGTGGTATTTTATGGAGCCAGCTTTAGTTAATGTTTATCGTAAGATAACAGCTCGTTAGATTATAAATGCAGTTAGCTAACGTAAGCAACACAGTAATTGTATAAGTATAAGTGAGATTCTTAGGTGCCTATAGCTCCAGAACCAAGCTAACAATTAGATAATTGCAATATAATAATAAAGGTGAATCTAACAATAGAATAGAAAATGAATCTAGCAATTAGATAAAATAAAATAGAATGATTCTGAAACGGGGGTAAAGGTCCACATCCTCCTGAAGCCTATATGATGCTGTGGAGATGGAGGAGATACAAGATGTGCGCTGATCAACTCCATAACTCGCTATCTCCCTGTTTTGTTTTCTAGGATACAATGATGAAGTGCGGGAGCTGAATAATTTGGATATTATATGTCAACCACTATAATGACGTGTGTGTGTGTGTGTGTGTGTGTGTGGGGGGGGTGGGGGTGGGGGGGGGGTGGGTGTCGGATCTAGCACTACCAACAACAGGAGTGGAGGACCATGGTGGGGGATCAGACTGGACCTTTCCTCTCTCCCTGGACATATAATATAATAAAATGTTTGGTTGAATGCAGTTGGTTGTCTTGTATATTCTGTACTATTGACCAAACTTTGTTGCTGGCATGATTGATATTTAGATAATCTGAAGTGCAAAGTGCAGTGTAATGTACTTATGTATAATATATAACTAGAATAAACAGTAAGGATAGGTATGCATGTGCGATACAGTATTACCAGTATGAACAGAGAGGTATGAATAAGATACAGTGTGAACACTGGACAGTATGACATGGAAACACATGCAGAGTAACAGCTCGAGGTATAAGAATATGATGTACAGATCAGATGTACAGCAGTATAAATATGAATACACTACTGTCTATAGTGTTTATATCTGATCTATAGTGTGTCCATTGTATTTGTATCATACCTGGAGCTGTTACTCTGCATTTCCATATTCACTTTGTGTGCATGTTTATGTGAATGTCTTAACATAAAAACATTAGGATGTGACGTGAGTAGGCCTAATTATGACCATACAAGCATGAGAACAATATGAATGCATACTGTAAATTAATACATTTACAGTATGTATGCATTCATATTTTTCGTAACTGTTCACTACGTTATGGGAACAGTCCCCCCTTCCCTCCAACATTAAACACAGGAAAACTGATTAATGCTGTCTCTCCGCCACTCCCCAGAAATACTTATATATTAGTGGTGGGCCGTTATCGGCGTTAACGTGCTGCGATAACGCGAGACTCTTATCGCGTGATAAAAAAATTATCGCCGTTAATATATTCTCAAAGTTCGGTTGGGAGCTGGGTCTATACCGGATTTCCACCAAGGAAGGTAAGCGCCGCGGAACGGCTGCGTCCTCTGCCCAATATTCTCTAAAGGACATGTTAATGGAAAAAGATGCTTGTCCCTCAAAAATTCAGTCGACAGAGAGGAAGGGCCACTGTTAGTGGCCAGTAAAAATTCAGGATGGAAACCATTTTTCAAGATGGCTGCCATTCCTGTCCTATGTTCATTGCCACTGTTTCCAAATAGTGATACAGAAAATATGCCACAAATATTCTGTTAAGGCCACTTTTTGGAAAAATTGGATGGCCAATAAAAAATTCAAAATGGAGACCTTTTCCAAGATGGCCGTCATTTGTACACTGATGCACACATGTTAGCAAAAATACTCTAACGGCCACACTTTTAGAAAAAGGCAATCGCAAAAATTCAAGATTAATTTTTCAAGGTGGGTGTTGCTTTAATAGTGTACTCTGTTGGGACTGAGTTAAAAGGAAGGATTGAAAAAAAAACACACCATAAGTTCTATTCACATTTTTACCAGCTCAAAGGCCTTGTGGTTAGTGTCCAACCTGAGATTGAGAGGTTGTGCCCTACCGAGTCATAATAAAGACTGTTAAAAATGGTAGCCAATGCCTAACTGCTTGGCAGTCAGCAAGTGTTGTATTGGGGGCAACATATCCAGGAAGGTGTACATTGTGACGAATGGATAACCGCACATATGTATCAACAGACTATAATATCCTCACATAGCTACTAAGGACTATAAATATAAGTTGTATTAACCGCACCTGGTCACCAGATGGCGGCACACATAATACACTGGGGGCGGGCGCTCAACACTAGCCAATCAGAGCATATTATGCGTCATAGAGGCCACGCCTGCCCAGATACTACCAAACAACACATCCAGGGGAAAGGCAGAAACCCTCCAGGCAGCGTATCTGGACAGATACCCAGCTAAGGGTCGCTCCACGCGCGTGACTTTTACAATACCCCTCCATTTGTTTCGTAGATTAATATAACTAAAGCTAAACAAATAAAGTGAGTTAAAGCGATCCTGTGTCGGGGGCCTTCTTCCTCAATGAACATCACTACAACATATACATCACGGTCCAGAATCAGGAAATCGGCTCTCGGCCCACCGCAAGGCTACTTACTTTTTTATTCACATTTGCAATTGCACAGTTCTGTGCAAGTGAAACCCAATCTAAAATATGTGCATCTTCCACGGCACTCTGATTTGCAGCCACACTTGGCTAGTTGTTCACAACTTTGTGCAACTGGTGCATTTGCTGTCCAGAAGACCCCCCATTGTTCACCAAGATTTTTCCATCCCCAGTCAGCAGGACTCTCTGCTTCTGGCTGACACTGGGTTGCTTGACCCCAAATGCAGCCTGCCTGATATGCAGCACGTTTAGTGTGTTGAAGCAGAGATGCTCTTGTTGGAGGAATGGCTTCATATGACCTCTGCTTTCGGGCAAACATGTCAAGTCTAGCCTCATCTACACTAACAGCTGTGCTTGATCGATCATACAGCAGGACCACAATTACATACATAATAAATACATTTTATGTATGTAATTTTATAGCCATCATGTGGAGAAACATGATGGGTAGGTGGTGATTGGAGGGGTTCCTTTGTGCCTGTCTGACAAAGACAACATTTCATCCAATGGCCGAGGGGTTATCCTTTTACCACCTCAATCATAGACATAGTACACATTCAGGTATGGGATACAACTAGACCTAGCCCGATCATTCATCCAGTGCCATTTAAGTCCCGTGTGATCTGTACACCTTCCAGGTAAGCATACATGAACAAGTCATGTATTGCCCTGCTTACCCTTGGCTCGGCTCTCCCGCGCTGGCACAACCTGTGAATTCAGGTGCGGCTATCTAACTACATCTATTACTAGCTAATTGATGAGGGGCTGTTAGACAGCATTTGGGACACTATACTATTACTACTAGTCAAGAACTACAGTGTAAGTAAAACTAGATCAGCTGACACTGAACCCCATGCTGAGTTCCACAGCAGTGAAGTCACCAGTGTGCCCTGGTTGTAGGGCTGAACGATATGGACAAAATTTCATATCTCGATATTCATGCCAGATATCTCGATATCGATATGATATGAATATGGGTTTGGTGAAAACCAAGCATTTTTCAGAAAAATAAAAACATAATGCAAAAGAATGTGGAAAGTGCAGTTTTATTTATAAAAACTCACTGCCAGTCATGAGCCGTTATTTTTCTATAGGCTATATTAAAATTCCCGTTGGTAGAAAATATAAAATGCAGCATGTTTTTATCAATGAAATCTTTATTCCAACAATAATGTATAGGCCAACAATAATACAAGACAGTTAACTTGAAGACCTACAACTGTTTAACAGTTTTAAAATAATAAATAGGCCTACAGGCATTATAGGTTAACTTATAGGACTATGCGGCGCTCGTAAAAGCCGAACAATGCGCCTACATGCGCTCTTAAAGGTTTGGAAACGATTCAACAAGACTAAATCTGTATTCCAATTACAATAAGTAGCCTACTTATCGGCCAACAATAATCAAACAAGGCAGTAAAAGTGGGCATTGAACTGTATAACTGTTTTGAAAAAAAAGGGGAAAAAGGCCGACATGTGCTGTGGCATCCCTACTCGGCCACGCCCCCTATTTGGGAGAGTGGAGGCCGGTATTTACCGTCGCTGGCCAATAGCCGGCGACAAATCCCGGCCTCCCGAGAGTCCTAATCGGCGCAATGAGGAACACCTGGGTCGGAGGCACCCAGGTGATAAAAGGCGACCACCGACCGACAGGAAGGGGAAGAGAGTCGGATGGAAGACAGGACGACTACGAGGAGCAGACGGAGAGGACGTGAGCCGCACGGCGGACACCTTCCCCCTATACTGAGCATTCCCCGTAATATAGCCCACATATACACAGCATAATTTTAAGGTGGCCAGAGGGGACAGACCCATTCCGTGGCACAACACATGATATCCTTCCTCTTTGCGGGTCAGCGCACTCTATCACAAAGCCATTGGTGTATATCGGTGTCGGTTTGCGGCTTCCTCCATGTTGTGAGGGTTTGTTGGCACTCTTGGCTACCAACATTTATTTCTGCCTGAGCGTTACGTCAATCTATTAAAGGTGCTCTAGGTAAGATTTAAGAGCTATTTGAGTGAAATGCGCTGTGAAAGTACCTGTTTCTAGTTGACTGAGCCTCTATAAGCCAATTTAGATTTTAGACCGCTCCCGGGTCATTTCTGACCAATCAGGGCATCACTTCCCTGAGTGGTTCGGAGAATTAATATGGGGAGAGAGGGGAATTGGTTTTGGTTGTTTGGTTTCAAAACCTTGCTCTCTTCCCCTCTTTTCTGCTCTCTCTTTACCACTCTTGAATCTTACCTACAGCACCTTGAAATTGTGTGTGATAGAAGTCAATGAGTCAGTGTTAGTGAAAACAGCCATTAGGACATTACTAGGCAGCAGAGAAGCCTCGAGGTGGCTCTGGATCAGGAGAGGAAGTCCATGGGGAGGAGAAAACTCCACCTGAACACGACTGATCAACCATAACCAAGTCGCCTGGACGAGGATGTCTGATGTGGAAACACCCGAAACGTCCAATGACCCCAGGAACCATCCCTGTGTTCATCTTAAGATGTATATTAACAATTAAAGCTGCAGTATGTGTATGTTTATTTGAAATTCAGAGAGGCCGTTCCTGTTGGCCTTTGTCTCAGCCCTGCCAAAGCCTCTCGCCTTGCTCTACCAACATGAACACGCACCACAAGACACCACCATCGGTGAAGAGTTTAATTTTAGATGGCCGACTGATCTTTTCCTCTGTTGTCTATTTGGATGGAGTCATCTAACTTTTCTCAAACCCTGGAAGCTTACGGACGTCCGGGGAGGACCGAGACAGTGGTTACTGTAAAGCGTCCTTGAGTGACATGAAAGGCGCTTCGAAATAAAATGTATTATTATTATTATTATTATTATTATTATTATTACTGTGTAAGAAATCAATGCTTCTGAGTTATTCAGGTTGTTTATTACAGCACATATTTATTACAGTATCATAAACATGTTGTAAACGGCCCGTCAAAGTCCTGTCCAGAGTCATGTGTTCAGCACCTCCCAGATAATAATGTCATGAGTGGCATGAGTATCAGGAGAAGTAAACAACCAACACACACATATATAAAAGATTAAAACCACATATTTATGTCATTATAATCCATGTCTCCACTAAATGCCAGGTGCCTGTTCAGGTGCCTTTTTCCATAGACTGCTCCTGCTGTGTGTCTGCTTGGCAGTGTGCCTCCAGCCACGAGGGATTTAATTGTCCATACGTCTACGGTGTGTGTGCGGGCGTGGCTGTGCCGACGCTCATTGGTTGTTCCAGCGCTTCGTACCAGAGCCGTTGAAAGAGAGAGTTGCGACACTCTCATAGACTTCTGTTGTAATTGGAGAATGCGGAAGTGACGCGTGCCGTGGGGCGACCAATAGTTCAAAACACTGAGTAGCACCAGCGTTGAACCCACTCGCTGGTAAGTTGATGAAATTACATTTTAACGCATTAGCGGACTTCTCATCAATTTAGTCAATAGTGGTATTTTATGGAGCCAGCTTTAGTTAATGTTTATCGTAAGATAACAGCTCGTTAGATTATAAATGCAGTTAGCTAACGTAAGCAACACAGTAATTGTATAAGTATAAGTGAGATTCTTAGGTGCCTATAGCTCCAGAACCAAGCTAACAATTAGATAATTGCAATATAATAATAAAGGTGAATCTAACAATAGAATAGAAAATGAATCTAGCAATTAGATAAAATAAAATAGAATGATTCTGAAACGGGGGTAAAGGTCCACATCCTCCTGAAGCCTATATGATGCTGTGGAGATGGAGGAGATACAAGATGTGCGCTGATCAACTCCATAACTCGCTATCTCCCTGTTTTGTTTTCTAGGATACAATGATGAAGTGCGGGAGCTGAATAATTTGGATATTATATGTCAACCACTATAATGACGTGTGTGTGTGTGTGTGTGTGTGTGTGTGGGGGGGGTGGGGGGTGGGGGGGGGGTGGGTGTCGGATCTAGCACTACCAACAACAGGAGTGGAGGACCATGGTGGGGGATCAGACTGGACCTTTCCTCTCTCCCTGGACATATAATATAATAAAATGTTTGGTTGAATGCAGTTGGTTGTCTTGTATATTCTGTACTATTGACCAAACTTTGTTGCTGGCATGATTGATATTTAGATAATCTGAAGTGCAAAGTGCAGTGTAATGTACTTATGTATAATATATAACTAGAATAAACAGTAAGGATAGGTATGCATGTGCGATACAGTATTACCAGTATGAACAGAGAGGTATGAATAAGATACAGTGTGAACACTGGACAGTATGACATGGAAACACATGCAGAGTAACAGCTCGAGGTATAAGAATATGATGTACAGATCAGATGTACAGCAGTATAAATATGAATACACTACTGTCTATAGTGTTTATATCTGATCTATAGTGTGTCCATTGTATTTGTATCATACCTGGAGCTGTTACTCTGCATTTCCATATTCACTTTGTGTGCATGTTTATGTGAATGTCTTAACATAAAAACATTAGGATGTGACGTGAGTAGGCCTAATTATGACCATACAAGCATGAGAACAATATGAATGCATACTGTAAATTAATACATTTACAGTATGTATGCATTCATATTTTTCGTAACTGTTCACTACGTTATGGGAACAGTCCCCCTTCCCTCCAACATTAAACACAGGAAAACTGATTAATGCTGTCTCTCCGCCACTCCCCAGAAATACTTATATATTAGTGGTGGGCCGTTATCGGCGTTAACGTGCTGCGATAACGCGAGACTCTTATCGCGTGATAAAAAAATTATCGCCGTTAATATATTCTCAAAGTTCGGTTGGGAGCTGGGTCTATACCGGATTTCCACCAAGGAAGGTAAGCGCCGCGGAACGGCTGCGTCCTCTGCCCAATATTCTCTAAAGGACATGTTAATGGAAAAAGATGCTTGTCCCTCAAAAATTCAGTCGACAGAGAGGAAGGGCCACTGTTAGTGGCCAGTAAAAATTCAGGATGGAAACCATTTTTCAAGATGGCTGCCATTCCTGTCCTATGTTCATTGCCACTGTTTCCAAATAGTGATACAGAAAATATGCCACAAATATTCTGTTAAGGCCACTTTTTGGAAAAATTGGATGGCCAATAAAAAATTCAAAATGGAGACCTTTTCCAAGATGGCCGTCATTTGTACACTGATGCACACATGTTAGCAAAAATACTCTAACGGCCACACTTTTAGAAAAAGGCAATCGCAAAAATTCAAGATTAATTTTTCAAGGTGGGTGTTGCTTTAATAGTGTACTCTGTTGGGACTGAGTTAAAAGGAAGGATTGAAAAAAAAACACACCATAAGTTCTATTCACATTTTTACCAGCTCAAAGGCCTTGTGGTTAGTGTCCAACCTGAGATTGAGAGGTTGTGCCCTACCGAGTCATAATAAAGACTGTTAAAAATGGTAGCCAATGCCTAACTGCTTGGCAGTCAGCAAGTGTTGTATTGGGGGCAACATATCCAGGAAGGTGTACATTGTGACGAATGGATAACCGCACATATGTATCAACAGACTATAATATCCTCACATAGCTACTAAGGACTATAAATATAAGTTGTATTAACCGCACCTGGTCACCAGATGGCGGCACACATAATACACTGGGGGCGGGCGCTCAACACTAGCCAATCAGAGCATATTATGCGTCATAGAGGCCACGCCTGCCCAGATACTACCAAACAACACATCCAGGGGAAAGGCAGAAACCCTCCAGGCAGCGTATCTGGACAGATACCCAGCTAAGGGTCGCTCCACGCGCGTGACTTTTACAATACCCCTCCATTTGTTTCGTAGATTAATATAACTAAAGCTAAACAAATAAAGTGAGTTAAAGCGATCCTGTGTCGGGGGCCTTCTTCCTCAATGAACATCACTACAACATATACATCACGGTCCAGAATCAGGAAATCGGCTCTCGGCCCACCGCAAGGCTACTTACTTTTTTATTCACATTTGCAATTGCACAGTTCTGTGCAAGTGAAACCCAATCTAAAATATGTGCATCTTCCACGGCACTCTGATTTGCAGCCACACTTGGCTAGTTGTTCACAACTTTGTGCAACTGGTGCATTTGCTGTCCAGAAGACCCCCCATTGTTCACCAAGATTTTTCCATCCCCAGTCAGCAGGACTCTCTGCTTCTGGCTGACACTGGGTTGCTTGACCCCAAATGCAGCCTGCCTGATATGCAGCACGTTTAGTGTGTTGAAGCAGAGATGCTCTTGTTGGAGGAATGGCTTCATATGACCTCTGCTTTCGGGCAAACATGTCAAGTCTAGCCTCATCTACACTAACAGCTGTGCTTGATCGATCATACAGCAGGACCACAATTACATACATAATAAATACATTTTATGTATGTAATTTTATAGCCATCATGTGGAGAAACATGATGGGTAGGTGGTGATTGGAGGGGTTCCTTTGTGCCTGTCTGACAAAGACAACATTTCATCCAATGGCCGAGGGGTTATCCTTTTACCACCTCAATCATAGACATAGTACACATTCAGGTATGGGATACAACTAGACCTAGCCCGATCATTCATCCAGTGCCATTTAAGTCCCGTGTGATCTGTACACCTTCCAGGTAAGCATACATGAACAAGTCATGTATTGCCCTGCTTACCCTTGGCTCGGCTCTCCCGCGCTGGCACAACCTGTGAATTCAGGTGCGGCTATCTAACTACATCTATTACTAGCTAATTGATGAGGGGCTGTTAGACAGCATTTGGGACACTATACTATTACTACTAGTCAAGAACTACAGTGTAAGTAAAACTAGATCAGCTGACACTGAACCCCATGCTGAGTTCCACAGCAGTGAAGTCACCAGTGTGCCCTGGTTGTAGGGCTGAACGATATGGACAAAATTTCATATCTCGATATTCATGCCAGATATCTCGATATCGATATGATATGAATATGGGTTTGGTGAAAACCAAGCATTTTTCAGAAAAATAAAAACATAATGCAAAAGAATGTGGAAAGTGCAGTTTTATTTATAAAAACTCACTGCCAGTCATGAGCCGTTATTTTTCTATAGGCTATATTAAAATTCCCGTTGGTAGAAAATATAAAATGCAGCATGTTTTTATCAATGAAATCTTTATTCCAACAATAATGTATAGGCCAACAATAATACAAGACAGTTAACTTGAAGACCTACAACTGTTTAACAGTTTTAAAATAATAAATAGGCCTACAGGCATTATAGGTTAACTTATAGGACTATGCGGCGCTCGTAAAAGCCGAACAATGCGCCTACATGCGCTCTTAAAGGTTTGGAAACGATTCAACAAGACTAAATCTGTATTCCAATTACAATAAGTAGCCTACTTATCGGCCAACAATAATCAAACAAGGCAGTAAAAGTGGGCATTGAACTGTATAACTGTTTTGAAAAAAAAGGGGAAAAAGGCCGACATGTGCTGTGGCATCCCTACTCGGCCACGCCCCCTATTTGGGAGAGTGGAGGCCGGTATTTACCGTCGCTGGCCAATAGCCGGCGACAAATCCCGGCCTCCCGAGAGTCCTAATCGGCGCAATGAGGAACACCTGGGTCGGAGGCACCCAGGTGATAAAAGGCGACCACCGACCGACAGGAAGGGGAAGAGAGTCGGATGGAAGACAGGACGACTACGAGGAGCAGACGGAGAGGACGTGAGCCGCACGGCGGACACCTTCCCCCTATACTGAGCATTCCCCGTGTTTGAACCTAAATAAACCGCCGATTGAGGCTTTGGACCCTCTGTACTGTTTGGTGTTTACCTTGAGCCTCCACTGCCACCCCGAGTTGCCACAGTGCCCATACAATATGCAGCCGGCGCTCGGAAAAGGCTCGCAACAAAAAGATGAGCCACACATTTAGAAACAATTGCATGAACTATCTAAAAGCAATACCTTAGTCAGAAAACATATGAGGCTGAACGTTTTGCTAAAATGTCAGTTATGGAAATATTGAAAATGTTGGAGCGGCTGGCTTGACCACACGAAACCGAGAGACGGCTGTCTTGACCGCAGTACGCGATCGGTCATTAATCAATAATCGTATTTACCCGTATAACTGCACACAACTTTATTTAAAAGCAAGCAAATGGAACACATGTTTGTATTCTGGTGTCCGGCTCCTCCGGCGGAGCGGTTCATGTTAGGAGTCCGGGAGGGTTCACCTTCACGGCGTAGTTACGAGGGATGTGCGACTATCGTTTTAAAAAATACTAAAGTGTTTTTTAAAGTTAGAAAGATATTAGATATTCAACCGATATTCACGCTCCGAATTACAGCGATCAGACACGGGGAACTAAAGCCGCGATCACCGGGCACCGCTTCAAGACTCACAGCAACACAACGTCCTTTTGATCGATCCGGGGGGGGACTCCGGGTCCTGGGAGGGTGACCCGGGTCCACCGTGGAGACGGCGCAAAAGATTGAGTTTGACTGGGTTGTGGTGTCCGTCCCCGCTGGGGGGTGGGGGTGGTAGTGGTCGTTGTGGTAGTCGGAACCGGCGAGGGAGGACGGTTCCGCACTCGCCGGTTCCGAGCGCGAGCGCCGCCGCCGATAATGCCCATCCCTAGTTTGTTGTGACTGCCAGAGCTGTACATGCAGGGCGATATATCGTTTATATCGTTGTTTTTTCGATATTAATATTGTGAATGTTCATATCGAGATATCGATACGATAACGATATATCGTTCAGCCCTACCTGGTTGTGTAATGACGTTCACTCTATTAAAGAAAACCTTCCTTAACACATTAAATTGAGCTGACAGAAATGGGGGCCATCTTGAAAATGGTCGCCATCTTGAATTTTTGAGTGGCACACACCTTTTTCCATGAGAATGTTCCTTGAATAATATTTGTACCAAATTTGCTGACCATTTGAAAAATTGATGTAAGGATTCAAGAGAAATGGCGGCCATCTTGAAAAATGGCGGCCATCTTGAATTTTTGAGGGACAAGCATCTTTTTCCATTAACATGTCCTTTAGAGAGTATTTGTATCACATTTTATGCTTGGATCACTGTTTGAACGATTGACATAATGAGCATTTGACAGAAATAGCGGCCATCTTGAAAAAATGGCCGCCATGTTGAATTTTTGGGTGGCCAACGCCCTTTTCCCAAAAAAATGACCCTTACTGTGCGTTCACACCAGAAGCGAATTGCGCTGCAAAGACGCTTTGGTCGCTCATAAAGATTCGCTGCGAATATTTCTGTTCGCTTTTGTCGCTCAAGTCGCTCATGACGTACAATTCAAATTTTGCAGACGCATTTAAAGGAGCCGTATGCTTTTAGACAGCCATATCAAAGAGTGAACTCCCACACACTTTGGCCATATTGCAGAGACGGTTTTGCTTGTTTGATATACGATAGTCGCACATCCCTCGTAACTACGCCGTGAAGGTGAACCCTCCCGGACTCCGCTATTAACATGAACCGCTCCGCCGGAGGAGCCGCACATCCACACGCACCGGACACCAAAATACCAACAAACATGTTTTACATTTGCTTGCTTTTAAATAAAGTTGTGTGCAGTTATATGGTTAAATACGATTTATTAAAAGTGTTCATGTCTCCTTCCTGGTCCAGAACCGCTTGGTCCATGCCGTTAATAGGCGGCCCGCTTCGTGCGTGTGCTTGTAAACATGATATTTAAGCTGATTATTACGGTATTGTCTCTGAAATAAAAAAGGCTTGGATCGTACAACACCGGGTGCCCAGCCACAGCCGCCATTAACTTTTCAGTCAACATTTTGATGTACAGTAGGAACCAACAAAGTAGCCTACAGTAGGAACCAAAGTGCCGGTGTTCCCTGGGACCCACGCAAGCGGAGAGCGTCTACATTCCGATTGGCTGTCAGTGTTTTGCCGCTGAAACGCGTCATAGTAATTTGCATAAAGTTCAACTGTCTTCAACTTTTTTTTGACGCTCTGGTCGCTCAACTTTTGCCGCTGGTAGCGTCGGTCGCTTGTGACGCTTTGATCGCTCTTGCCCATAGAAAGTGAATGACTTCCGGCGATTTGGTCGCTCAATTCGCTTCTGGTGTGAACGCACAGTTAGAGAGTATCTGTGCCAAATGTAATGCTTGTAGTATACCAAAGTGAACGATTCTCTTGAAATAAGCCATTAATCTGCTGCACTAAAAGTAAAAAGCAAAAAACTGCTTTACGATATTGCCGCCATTAATAAACGTGCATTGCGTTAATATTTAGTGAACATTGAAAACCAACCAGGCGGACAGCGCGGATCTGTTGGAAACCATGAGAGCTACATGAACCACGTGATCGCGTGGCGGCGAGATCAAAGAGTGTCGCAACTCTGTCTTTCAACGGCTCTGGTGTGTACGTGATTGGTCCAACTCTAGTGACCGCCCTCAGCTACTTAAATTTGCGTATAAATTGTGGTTAAAGTAGTACTAACCTGAGGATCAGATTAGTGCTAACCTCAGGGTCAGATTAGTACTACTTTCCATCGGCACAGGAGCTTTTGATTAAAAAATCGAAACAAAACGGCATTATTTAGTGAACACTATTCTGTAGACTATAACATTAAGGTTGTTAACTGACAAGATGAACTATTATTCCCCTACATTTCAATACATTTGGATGATAATTGTTTCTCCAACATAAGCTGCCCACTAGGCAACTAGAGTCAGATGATCCTTAAATTATTAACCACCACAGCCAGGGTCCCTTCACACCAACTAGCCTACTAGTTTACTTAGGTACAATTATTGCTTCATCCTATAGGCTACACTATTATTCACACAACCATCATCTATTTTAATGAACATGTTTTGTGTACGTCACAGTTAGTTTGAGAAACAATTGATTCTTATCCTATAGGCCTACACACGTTGAAAACAATATGGCTATAGTTTGAAAAAGAGTTGGTTAAAAACCCGGGTTTGGTGTTTTTATTTTAGATAAATGGTGCTAATCCGAGATGTGTTGGGATCAGAGTTGAGATGAGAGTAGAGATGAGTCCTGAGCCGGGTCCAGGGAGGTGGTCTACCTGCAGAGAGCACCACCCTCCAGACTCCGCCTCCCGGATCAGCGCTGCGGCTGGGAGCGGGTGTGTGGTCTCAGCCGTCCTGCTCCTGGTGAGGGGAGGCGACACCAGAGGACCCGCCGCCGGAGACACGCCGCCTTTAAACCACTGTTTCTGGAGATGTGTGTTCAGTCAACATCAGGGTTTTTTCCGTCACAATAGAAAGTACGTGGGGCGACGAGAGCGATGGATTTAGATTTAGCCTCCCGGATCCACAGTCCCCTGGGCTCTCCGATCACCACTAGTTTACCCTCACTGTAGCTGCTGCTGCCGCGGGTACTGGGGTCGGTCTGGCTCAACAAGTGGCAATCTGTTTGATGAGCGGCTCTGCAGATCCGGAGAGGAACAAAAACGACACAAAAACACAACAACAACAAAATGATCATGTCGGTGTTGCCCTTGAAGAAGCTGAGACGCAACAGCAGGTACCTCTTCGGACTGATCCTGGTGGTCGGAGTGGTGGCGGTCGTCCACGAGTTCGTCGCCGCCAACACATGGAGCAACCGGAGCCGTGAGTGTGTGTGTGTGTGTGTGTTGGGGGGGGGGGGGGGGGTGCAACAGGTTGCACGAAACAAGTGTCCGACTTTTTGTTAATGCACAGCTTGGAGTAAGAAACACACATACACACCGTGTTGGAGTAAGAAACACACATACACACCGTGTTGGAGTAAGAAACACACATACACACCGTGTTGGACATTGTAAGCAGACATTGGTGTGAACCTGCTGTGTGAGGAGCTGATGGCCACGGAGCGCAGATGATGATGATGATGATGATGAGACCCGTCCAACGGGAACTTCCTGTTTCCAGCGTTCATTGTATTCAAAACCGGTTGGTTATAACAATAAGCGAACATGTTCAGTTCAGTATGAGTCTTTGTTAGAAACGGTGGGCTGTGGAAAGTCCACTTAAAAGTGATGTGTAGCCTAGCCTATAGGATCCCCATAGGATGGGTCCACACCTTCAGACACATGTTTGTTTTTTCCAAGCATGCTGTGTTAACCAAGGACTCCTACACATAATCCAGTTGTGATGTCGGTGATAAACTAGTCCCCAAAAGGCAGATTTGAAGACTGGAACAGGAGCCCCTTGTCTCCAGTCCAGCCCTTCTTAGTACTAGCACTACCTACTACAGGGCTAGGATTGCAGTGTGTGACCAAAATTGCTGTTTTGTCCTAAAAGAGTTTGCTTTGGGAGCCCCACCCTTATAATGACTGGTCTCCGGACACACACACACACACACACACACACACACACACACACACACACACACACACACACACACATGTGTGCAGATCTTTTGTCTGCATGTGGTTCTCAGCAAAGTTTTTTTCCCCATAGACCGCTATATGGTGAATGGAAAGGCCTTTGTTTGTAGCCTACAACAGACACATTGATGAAACTCTATCAGCCGCTTAGGATTATCAAAGTAAATGAATCTACACCACTCTTAACGTCTTTAGTATGGCAATAGCCTGGTGTTGAACATGTAAGTGAAGGTAACATACTTTCATCAAGCGAAGCAGTAACATGAATGACAATTAAGTACATACCTGCATGCCAATTTTCAAATTGATAGGTTTGACAGGTTAAAAAGCAGCATATACTGGTTAGACAGTGAATACAGAGACGGCTCATTAAGGAGCAGGTATAGGGTTAGACAGAAACAGATACAGGCCATTAAGGAGCAGTTAGGGGTTAGAGAGTGAATACAGATATGGAAATCTGAAAACTCTAGCCACTCGATTGCCTTGCCTATTTAGTGAGATTTACAGTTTCAATCTATGTGTACTGGTTGTCATTGTCCCCAGATGCTGCCACAAGAGGAGGCCTTTGGAGAAGGAGTGCATTGGATGGGGGGGTAAGTACAGTGACATAATGCAGTCATAAATCTGTGTTGGGTTCTTTAAAAAAAAATAATATTTGAATACACTTTATATTGTCATCAATATTTTAAGGGCATATTTCTGGAATTAAATTCAATGTAGACACCTATTTAGTGTAACCTGATGATGGTAATGATTAATGTTATTAATCATTGCCATGGAGTACATTTTGAAAGTATGTTTGCGTTTGAGTAAAATATGTTTATGTATCTAGGGCTGCCTAATGGAGTCAGAACAGGATTCGACAGACTGGCGTTCCACTTATATAGCACAGCCATGGAAAGCTGAGGTTAGTATGTTTATGCAAATCAGAAAGTGTGTTTGTCTCTTTGTATAGAGTGGTGCAGGAATGAGTCCTAAAACCCGGAAGTCCGTTAGCATGTTGGCACTTCCGGTTCCCTCGTCTCGAAGTCAACAGGTTTTTTGAATGGGTTTTTGGTTAGATGCCTGAAATAAGGTCTGTGATTAACACAAGCTTAAGAGATGGCCACGTTTTGGTCTACGACATAAAATACATCAGTAAATACCCAACTTGTGAATTTTGAAGCATTTACGTGTCTAAAAAAACTTCTGGCGATTGCATTTCCGCTTCAAAAATCATAAAAGTAGTGTTCATTGGTGAATATTATCTTGCTTAACAAAACGTGTGAGTATTAGGGGTGACCCCGAATAGTCGACTATTCGACTATTCGATCTTAGGAGCCTGATTCGACTGCCAATCTTATAGTCGAATCGTCGGCAAAACACAGGATCATTCCATTCGGGCTATAGGCGGTGCTGAATGTCTGATTTTATATGTAGTTTATTTCTCCCAATAAATCATGATATACTGTATATATAGCCTATTTTTGTATAAATATCAAGTGCAAAACACTGCTGCCGCGGCGCGTCTATGACACAAGTGCCGCCCCTAGCACTCATAGGAAGCGTCGCGCTGCGGCGCGTCAACGGGAATATAGTCGTCTCCGGAGCAGAAGAAAAACAAAAGAAAAAAGCGCCTTTTCAGCGGCACTTGACGCGCGGCGACGCTGTGAAATAGGACAGTGGCGTGAAGTGTAGCGGGGCGGCGCATCGCTGCCGCCACCGGGGTGGGGGTGTACATAGAAAATAATAGGGGCGGCTGTTTTGATGCGCACCGTTCATATTGATCCATATTCGTGAGAATATGGATCAATATGAATATGTCCCCGACTATGCAAATTCTTAGTCGGGGACACCCCTATTGAGTATCATAAATGTTTGTTTGCCACAGAGCTTATTTTCTGTAATAACGCAAAATCCAGAGGAAAAAACCCATTGGCTTTTTGTCGAGGGAACCCAGGGTGCAGGCGCGCAGATAGCACGGGGGACGGGGGGGACATGTCCCCCCCAGTTTTTATATGCCTCTGAGTTAGATCCGATCCGTCCCCCGCCGAGAGAGTTAGGCCCAATGCCCACTGCACGCGAATGATCCGCGTGCAATCGCGCCGCCTCGCGAACTCGGCCGCTTAGGGGCCGTGTTGACTAGTTGATTAGCGGATCACCAGGCTAGCTCCCGGCCGCATTGTGGTGATGAATCAGAAGGGTCGACGTCACGGCCCGCGCCCACGTGCTGTTTGCTGACTGGTGACCGCGTGGATTCGCGCCGCTCGTATTTGCAGAATATGCGCTATTTCAGTTTCAGCTATGTTCAGTTGAAATTATTTTCTGGCAGCTTCGTCCCCCCCAGTTCAAAAATCCCATCTGCGCCCCTGCCAGGGTGATACTCACTTCACTTCTGGGTTGGCCTACAAAAATACGTCATCCCTGCACCACTCTATTGCTTCCTTTACAAACAAGCCACCTGTCCATGTAATCTGTCCACCATGTAAAGGACAATGGGATCTAAAAACGTGAAATAAATATAACCTATCACAGAGGGATGTAACCACTACACACTGACTCAATATCTTGTCAGGAAAATGTCAAAAAGAATGTTAATATACATCTCAAAGTCAGCTAATAAACTCAGTCTTTGGCTGTTTTATGTCCGTATAACTCAAAGTCTGAAATGCTGTAGCTTCATTCACCTTCACGGTCACCAAAATGTGAGTGGACGGTATTTGGTCACCCGCTTGCCTACGTAGCCAGGAGGGAAAATAAACTTCACCCATTAAATCAGTTTCAAGGAATAGAATCGCAATTGATTTGATGGAACATAATTTCTGATACTTAATGCACACCTTGATAACCTTTAAAGGGGCTGTAGACAACTTTTCCCACCTTGGCGTTTCCAAGTGGTATTATTTTTGTGCCGCTGTCGCAAAGAAAAAACGGATTGCTTTCCGTTTCCTCAGAGCCTAGTGACCACAAACAACACAAGACGCGCATTTGTTTGGAAATCTCCATGATAGAAACAATCAACACTTTGGAAATAAGAAAGAAAGAAGCATGTTTGCTGAGGAGGTAAAGTGAAATTGGCATCATTTTATTTGGGAACAGGCAAAAGCTATTGTAATGATGTGCATTGCATAGTAATACCATAGTTTGAGTATTTCTTTGCACAAACAAGTATCTGCAGCAGGGGTTGGCGTCGGGGTGGAGGGGGGAGTAGAAGAAAACATTAGGAGGAAAACCGTGAGTTTATTCATTCATTTAGTCTATAATGGAGATATGAAAGCAGATACAAATTATTTAGTATGTGTTGAGAAAAGCAAACTGGGTTGGTCGCGACATGAGGTTTATTCAGGTAGTATACTCGATGCAAAAACGTAGCGTAAGCAGATATAACACGCGCAATGGTTGATGTGTTTTCTTTGTGCCGTAAAGTGAGCCGTCATTTTTCCCGGGAGGCAGACAGAGCTGCATAGTGAAAGCGAGGCTTATAGGGAAGGTAAGGGAACCAATCGAAACGCCGATGGTGTCATTATTCTGTAGCCATTACACTGTGCAATCAACGTTTACTTCATATTGATACATTAAAACAAAAAAGTTTTCTACAGGACCTTTAATTTCTCTGATTTTACGAGGATAATGCAATGTGTGGATCTACACATTGAGTTATACTTTTCAATAAGAGGATTTTAAATCGAGTCCTCATTATGTCCTCACCCTGGTGTTGTGCTGCACATGCATGTATCCTCGTTTGCTTCCACACGTTCGGCTCTTTACCTCTCTTGAAGTCCCTGAGTAACTTGCCCCGGCCTGTCCACTTCCCAGCCATGTTTGTGCGTGTGTGAATCCCAAGTGTGTGGTGGTTGGGGAAGCGGCTCTGTGTCAGGGGGCTCATATTACCACTATATTAAGCTGTCTGGCTCATGGTGGCGTTTCGGCTGCTAGCTCGTCTTATTTCATGTTGTTTATGCCAATATCCTTTGAAATGTTTGTCATATTATTGTGAGAGAGAGAGAGAGAGAGAGAGAGAGAGAGAGAGAGAGAGAGAGAGAGAGAGAGAGAGAGAGAGAGAGAGAGAGAGAGAGAGAGAGAGAGAGAGAGAGAGAGAGAGAGAGATGTAAATGGGAACATTTACATAATTTGCTATAATCTTTGGTGGCCCTGAGAACTCAACACACTGCAACTTAAGAAAACACATGCCAATAGACAAAACACAAGCAAATTAAGAAAACATCATTAGTTTCACAACACATGCCAAAAAACAAATTCAGACAACATTACAGAAACTCATCGAACCAGCCGAATCAACTATCCCCTTCGGCGCAGAGGAACCAAGCTGGCAGGAAGTCAACAACTTGCTCAAGCCCCAGCCCCAGGACCAAATGGCATTCTGTACAAGGTGTATTACAAGCTGTACAAGTATTGAGAAAGACTCAGAAGACGACTCTGGAAGCTACTGAGGGTGGCATGGAGGAAGAACTTCCCCGCTGACAGTTGGTTGGTAGCTGGGGGATGCTTCATCCCGAAGGAAGAAAACTCCACAGAGATCAAACAATTCCATACCGTCTCACTCCTCAACGTGGAAGGCAACATTTTCTTTGGGATTCTGGCAAGGAGGCTGACCACTTTCATGTTGGACAACGACTATATGGACACTTCAGTTCAGAAGGGTGGAGTAACGGGAGTAGCTGGCTGATTAGCACACCAGTAAAATCTCTAAGATCATTGAGGATGCAAAGAGGAACCATGGTGACCTGACAGTATTGTGGCTCAACATAACCAATGCCTACCGTACTATACCCCACAAGCTAGTGGAAATGACAATGAAGACCTACCATGTCCCTGAGCGATTCCAGAAGCTCTTGCCATGCTACTTCAACAAGTTCAATATGCGTTTCACCTGCAGGAACTTCACCACTGACTGGCAGAGACTGGAGGTGGGTATTGTCACTGGGTGCACAATCTCGGTGATCTTGTTTTCTGCAGCACTGAACCTTCTCGTCAAATCAGCAAAGAAGTTACTTTGGGGTGTAGTACTGGCAAGGAGCATCCAACAGGCGCCCATTAGGGCATTCATGGACGACCTCACACTCACAGTCAAATCATTGTCTGAAGGGATCACAGCCAAATCATTGTCTGAAGGGACATGGATTTGGAGGACTTGGTTGAGCTTACCGATTGGGCAAGGATGGAGTTCAAACCTGCAAAATCCAGAAGCCTGGTACTGAGGAGGGGGCTGGAGATGCCCCCTCCTCAGTACGGATCGGTTTTCGCTTTAAGATCAGAGAGGACATCATCCCAATGTTCCAAGAGAAACCGGTGAAGAGCTTGGGTAAGTGGTACAGGGCAGACCTCAACAACAAGCAGAGTGTGAGGAGATGCTTATTCAAGCTGAAACCTGGATGACATCTCTGGAGAAGAGCGGCCTACCCGGTAAGTATAAGGCCTGGGGGATACCAACATGGGGTGCTTCCCAGACTGCTCTGGCCACTGCTCGTTTACCCATCTCCACTGTCTGCTCCATTGGTCTTTACAGCACAGGCAGCAAGCTGCAGCTGCCAGTAACATCCATGGTCGAGGAGTTCGCCAAAACATGCCAGGCCATGATGCTGCTAGACAGTCAAGATGCAAGAGTATGCCAGGCAGACATTGAGGTTAGAACAGGTCGCGAGTGGTCAGGCAGCAGAGCACTGAGGGAGGCGGAAGATCGCCTGCATCATGCCAACATCGTCCGGGTCAGTAGCCCAGGGCAGGTTAGGCCTGGGTTGCTCCACCAGGGTAAGCTGGGTCAAGGCCAACTCCAAGGAGAGGTGTGGCATGGTGCAGAGGGAGGTCCGCAAGGCAGAGTAGGAAAGATGACATGTCAAGGCTGTAGCCATGAACAAGCAGGGCAGCTGGACAAGGTGGGAGAGTGTGCGAGAAAGGGCACTGACCTGGCAGAACATCTGGAGCATGGAAGGACACCAGATCAAGTTTCTGCTGTGTTCCATGTATGATGTCCTGCCTACTTCATCAAACCTCCACACATGGGTGTTGGCAGAGAGCCCCAGCTGCACGCTGGGGCTCTCTGCAACGACCAGATCCTGACACAGTTGGCTGCTGGTGTGGAGCAGGCAAGAAAGAAGCCGAAACAACTTTCTATCTCACTTCATCCACTTCCTCAGAGCAGGGGAGTGCAGCAGCAGAGACGAGGAGCAAAGGGGTCCTGGCCACAGCAAGTGACTAGGAGATGGGGGCGGAACTTAGGAAGCAGCTCAAATTCCCAGAGGAGATGACCCACACTAGCTTAAGACCCGATGTTGTCCTCTGGTCTAAAGGTACCAAGCAGGTGTTTCTTATCCAGCTTACAGTACCCTGGGAAGAGAGTATGGAGGAGGCACATGAGCGCAAGCTAAAGAAATATCAGACCCTCATCTTCGAGAGCCAACAGAATGGATGGAAAGCCTGGAACCTTCCAGTTGAAGTCGGCTGCACGGGCTTCGCAGGGCAATCGCTCTGGAGAGTGCTTGGACTGCTCAGGATTGAAGGGCCAGCTAGGAAGCAGCTGGTAGCCAACATCACCAAGTAGGCAGAGGCGACATCCTGGTGGATCTGGATGAAGTGGAATGAGCGGGGGCAGAGCCAACCTAGTGACGGGTTAACAACATCATAGAGTTGACTGGTGGACAGTGGGGGTAGTACCAGGATGCTGGTACTACCATCGAGCCACCCCTGAGATGTCATGGGCTTAAATCGACGAAACATCCGGTGAGTCGGTTGCAGTAACCCTTGTTGTATTTTATAGGCAACACGACGCATTACAGACAACACGACACATTACAGACAATACATTACTGTGTGTGTGTGTGTGTGTGTGTGTGTGTGTGTGGACAGTGCTTTGATTGGGGTCGTAGGGCCTAGAAAAGCACCCATGCATTCTGTAGGATAGTCTGAGGATTTCCTGAATCTGAGCATTTCATTCTGAATTGATGGACTACAAATCTTGGTTGTAGTCCATAGCAGAGCAGGAGGACGGGGCATGCATTGAAGTTTGTTTGTTTGCTCATCAACTGTGGTTCATAAAGAAAATCAGAGTGGACTGTCCTTTTACGTTTTCATTAATTGCGTGGGTGAAGACATCAGCGAAGTTAGATCCAGTTGTTTTGTTGTACATTCATAGACTGTGTGTTCTTCTAATCTTTTTCCAGCTCCCTTTTTGAAGACTTTAGTATCATTCAAATTAATGTTCAACCCACAGTGCTGACAATGGCACAACACATCACATTACAGAATTGGTAACCAGGCTTTGGCTCTGACCAACTGTCCCTCTCAGTCATAAACACACACACACTCACACACTGCTGTACTCGCACACATGTACACACACACACATGCACACGCACACGCGCACACACACACACACACAGAGCAGCTCGGATAACGCTGCCTGTTTGGCACCAGTGAGAGAGGTGTAGGTTTACAGAGCACCTGGGTCACATTCAACCTATTCTCAAATAATTTCTGCATGTTTTTTTTAAACATTTTTCCACACAATTTTTAATCTGTGGTTGAACATGTATGTACATATATCCATATTTGCCAGCGTTGCTATTTGAAGGTTTTGATCTGCTTTTGTTAACTTGTGCATTACGCATTATAGACATGTCTTCCGCTCTCTCTCTCTTCAGTACAAGGGACAGGCCAGCCTGCATGTTTTTGAGGACTGGTGTGGGAGCTCTATAGATCAGCTCCGCAAGAACCTGCACTACCCTCTGTACCCCCACGTGAGTACACACATGCACACATGCACGTCACACTAGGGTTGCTATTAACCATCACCCAACAATAATTTACCAAAATAACTGTCCATTGTAGTTGCATTTTGTTGTATTTTAGTTAATAGACCCATATACCCATTAAAAGGTTAACAAGTTACCAGAAAGTCAACCATGATAGCTTATGTTATTTGAAATGAAACATTTAGTAACCAAGCTTTCATGGGTCATCTAGCTTTAATGTGTGCTAAGGTGTGCTAAGCCTTTTGTGTTGCACACATTGTATTCTTACAGAAAGCATACAATAAATGCTAAACAAATACTGAGCTGTGAATAAATACTGTCAAGTAGTACTTTAAACACCATGGCTGACTCCTTTGTCTCTGTGTCCCGGGGTTCCTTCTGTCAGGTAAGAACCACGGTTTCCAAGCTGGCCGTCTCACCCCAGTGGACCAACTATGGGCTGAGGATCTTCGGCTACCTGCATCCATATGTTGACGGTACCCTCCCATCTTCCACACAACCTGTGGCCGTCATGTGATAGCATGGCCTTCAGTAGTGTTTTCATCACAGTTGAGTTCTGCATGTCAACACACTTGTTAATCTGGGCCCCTGTCTTGTGTGATCTTAGGAGAGTTTGTTTTTGCCGTGAGCTCTCAAGACAACTCTGAATTCTGGCTCAGCACGAACGCCTCTCCGCTCGACTGCGAGCTACTAGCATGGGTGGGCAAGGTAAACCGCTTGTCCTCTTTTTAAACACAAAAAACAAAAGCTCTGTTGGACACCTACTGTAATTTTTTTTGAATAACTCTGCTCATGGCTAACAGCCTTTTTTAAATATGACTCATCATATCATAGACAATCATAGTGTTATTATTCAGAGAGGTTTCAGTCTTATCTGCCCAGCAACACTGGTGTGACATGTGCATCTCTTTCAGACGGGCTCAGAGTGGACAGCCCCAGGCGAGTATGAGAAATTTGCGAGTCAGACATCTAGACCAGTTCGGTGAGTGGCCAAACGATTTCTAATCATTCATATTAATAATCATTCAGAATAATGGTTTACTTTACTTTGGTTTACTTACTCTTCCTTGATTGATTTGAGGATCAGAATGATCTTCAAATCGAATCAGTTTTCAAGTCGTTTCCATTTTGAAGCTTGCATTAGGACTTCCAACATGAGCCCTTATTGCAGAGCTGTATGTTTGAGGAAGGGAGAGGGGTGCCAGGTTTATATGAAAATGAAATGATAAGACACGGCATGTCCATGTTCTGCTCTCGCTGCTGGCACCGTCTTGCTACTCGCCAAGAGGTTGAAATGAGCAGCATGAAGGAGGCGTGGCAGCTTGGATAAATATATGTCGCGTATTGCCAAGTACTGTTTTAAGAGCTCCACATTTTTAACATGTGCATATGGCATGCCCCTTCCATAAATATACTGGACTGGACCACATGACCTGTTTATAGCATCAGGTTTGTTGAGGACCACACAAAAAGCTGAAAAACGATGTGTATTATTATTATTATTATTATTATTATTATGCACACAAACTTTATTCAAGACTGAGGAAATCACAATTTACTTTAATAACTCTGCTCATGGCTAAAGGCCTTTTTTAAATATGACTCATCATATCATAGACAATCATAGGGAGTCATAGCTTTGACTTTAGACTTATTCAGAGAGGTTTGAGCAATGCACTACGAGATAACACCGTGTCCAGATTCATATCAGAAGCGATTCATGGAAGCTGTGCACCATTGTGGTCAGAATGCTCTTGCTAGCAGAATGCTATTATGGCTATCAGAATGCTCTGGCTAGCTGGTCTGTTTATTGTTATGGCCGTAGGACTGACTGACTGACTGGATGAGCACTGTCTTGCTATCTAACAGGCTATCAGCACAGAGGAAGTACTTCTTTGAACTAATCCATAAGCAGGGTGACAGGGTGACGGACCACGTGGAGCTGGCGGTGAGTATTACGCCCATGCTTTTTAATCTTCCCCCGTCTGCCTTCTCCTGGCTCCACTATCGTGACTTTACTCATTTCCCATGGTGTCATCTCTTATTTTTGTTTATGAGGGTGGAGAATAGATATTGTCATTTTGTTTCCCCTATGCAGTGGAAAATCAACCAAGAAGGTTTGAGGTTCACGGTTATCAGCTCCAAGCATATCTCCATTTACACAAGTAAGTCACCCGGCCTGTAGAAACACACAGGCTATTGCAATTGCGCGTCACTTGCGGTTAGGCACAAGCACGTCTCCATCTATCTGTTTTCCAGCTATCTCATCTATCGTCAATATCATGGCTGGTGTGCACCTCAGTCTGTTCCGTTCATTTTCATCACCCCGCTGGTGCACAATGTGTATCTCTTCTATGGCTTCCTTCCCCCAGATGAGTCGATGTTGCTCATGAGCGATGTAGCTCACATACCGCAGACGACCCCCAGTCACGTAAACAAGCCCAATAACCGGCCCCTGGACCGGCCTAGCCACCAGCCCGATGTCCAGCCCTGCAACCAGCCCAGTCTTGACATGCTCAGGGAAGACCCTCGAGACACATTCTACCAGAGTAAGACAGCCCCCACCCCCCAGCATGCCCTTCAACACAGGCTCCATGCTGTGCTATGAATTAGAATAGAGTGATCCCTCACTAGTTGCTAGTCCACCATTGCTGGTCACCTGACATGCAGCTACTGTTCTCCCATTCATTCAAATGTAAAGCGCTCTGAGTGCCTTGAAAAGCACACTTAAAAAAGCGAAATCATTGCATTATTATTATTATTATTATTACAAACACTAACTAACAGTCACCCCATGGTTTGTCCCTCTACCGCAGTGCCATTGATCAGTGGCAGGTCTCTCCGCGGCGTGCTGCCCGATTGCTCGTACAGGCCCAGCTACATAATCAAAGGCTTCTATCTACTCCGCTATCAGGGCCTGCAGTTTGTAAGTCTCACACCCACCGATAATTGTGGCATTTGCAATGCTGCAACTTTGTTTTCCTTGCATTCGTTAGTCAAGCAAATGACACATTGAGACATCAGCGGGTTTTAATGAGTCATCCAAATATGGTCTCACTTCCTGTCCCTTAACCCCAGGTACACATGACCTACATCTACCCCAATGACTACACACGCCTCACACACATGGAGACGGAGAACAGCTGCTTTTACCACGAGAGCACAGACTCTCTGAAGCAGTGAGTATACCCACAGTGTTGAATATGAAGTGAATTCTATCCACCTGACTCCATGTAAATGTTGTGCCAGCGAAACCTGAATAGAATTATCATTTCCAGAACAGACGGCCCATATATTATGACAGAGGGGAGGAAGGTGTAGATGGTAATATATGTTCATGGAAAATATTTATTTTTAAGTAAAGCAATTGTTGTGATGCAGTAGCCTGGTTCTACCAATCTATCTTGTTCTTGTATCTTGTACCTTTTCAGTCCCTTTTGCTCTCGAAAGTGCTTCTAGTTTCCTCTACAAGGAAATAATAATTTCCGTACGAGGGCTGGCTTTCACCAGGCTACAGATGAAGCCCAATATATTAATAATAATATAAACAAATGGATTAAATATTACTACCACATCTTTCTCTAAAACTCTCCCATGAGTTCCGAATTGTAACCCTTTTATTATTACTGCAAAAACGTTGACTGACTTCCTTAAATCCGACTCCTTTAGTCAAAATCCATCTGTAGTTGTCTAATTTCCAGAAGAGGGTGCTGTGACCCCCTCCCCTACCCAATACATTTACCAACACTTATGCTGAGTATTCTTATGTAAGCATTTGTGTAGTTGGAAATGTTGATTTATAATGGTACACAGACAAGTCAAGCTGGTAAAAGTTGGTCTAGTCTGTGTGTCTAATGAAGTGTTTCTTTCTTTCTTACCCAGCTTTGGATTCTCAAGGTACATGACACTGGACCGTCCAGAGGGGCAGGAAAAAGAATACCGTCTTAGAGGTAGGACACACCCAACCTTTCCATTCCAGATGGACATTGAATGGCCTGTGTCTTCGACCACTCCTTCATTTTGTTTGCGTATGCCTCTGTGGGTTTGTCTAGAGTTCAATGTTCAGCAGAGGGATGCAAATTTGGTGCCATATGAGGGTGAGGTGCACCAGGCTTCGCCGGCGGGCAGAGACGAGTGGCACGGGGGAGCTGCCGACAACGCCCCCCTGATGGACTACGGTGACGACTACGACGTTGACGCTCGCAAGCGCGGCCGCAATCTCTTGTCCAGGGGCAAGGAGAGGAAACCCAGAGGCGTCGTCCGGAACGGTTCCATCTCAGAGCTACGCGTCGCGGTTGGGGGACGAGACAGAGCACCTTCACATGCCCAGCCACAAGCTGAGGGAGCGCCCGGACGTGGAGTCCATGAACCAATGGCAGCGCTTCAACTACGACCAATACCAAGCCTGATAGACAACAGACCGCAGCAGCAGAAAGGAAAGCTGCAGAGCGCTGGAAGACAAGAAGTGATTGAACCGAGACAGCAGCCGGTAAATGCAGCCCTTGCACACAAGCGGAAGACGGTGCTCCAGAAGACGGGCCAGAGGGTGAAGCTCCGGCCTGCGGGAACCTTGCAGCCTCCAGCAGAGAGGAGACCAGCTAGTCGCCCACAGCACCCCCCGGTGGACCCGGTTGTCCACAAGAGGAGACGAACGGTGAAGAGGAGTGGAGGTGAAAAATTGCAGGTGCCCAAGGGTGTACCGCAGCAGAGCAGGGAGAACGGCTCTGTTCCTCAGCATGCCGTAGTTGTGACACTCCACCCAGACCTCCGAGCCCCCACTCTCAAGCCTCCCAGAAACCCCCACCTACACCTTGCCAACCCCCGTACCAAGCCCTACAGACACCCCCACCCAGACCTCTCCGCCCCCCGTACCAAGCCCTACAGAGACCCCCACCCAGACCTCTCCGCCCCTGCAATAAATCTCAACCAGAGGGTGGAGGCAAACAAAATAAATGTTGGGTACAGGGAGATGGAATTGAACGTAGCCTTACAACACGCTGAACACACCACCACCAGCCCCACCGTCGACCAGAGAGCAGAAGGGATCGGGGGTGAAGGGGAAATGGAAGACGCCCGATATGGTAAGAAGGATTCAATGTGGTCTCTATATAGCAATGAGGAGGATGCCACCTATGAGGACGCGGCGCCGACCCCACTGATGTTTGACCCTGAGGTGGTTTGGAGCCAGACCTTCCAGGTCAACCCGCTGGACCTGCAGTTGCTGCGTTCGGATTGGATAGACCTGAACTGCAACGTGTCTGGCAACATGCTGCTGCTGCCTAGCGATGCTCAGGCCGTCGTCAAGGACTTCATGGACAAACTCAACTTCAGGCATCATGGGTACGTGTGTGTAGGCCTCTTGAGATTTTTGTTTTATGTCGGTGAAACATAAATGATTAATAGATGAACTGATGGACAGAAAATTGATTTCAACCAAACATTTGGCCTCTTGAGAAATGCTAATATTTGTGTTTCAAGTCATTGTGAAATTAACGCTTCTTGTAATAATTAACTAACACCATACTGTATAGTGTCAATAAGTACAATTTTCAATGAGTTAGAAAAAAATAGACTCGATACTAGTATAGAAAACTAAACCCTTGAAATACTATATAAAAAAATGATTCAAAAAAAGAAAAATTCAGTCATTTTCTATTGTCTCACTCATCTTCCTAGACTCTTCACTCTGGTTCGAGTTGTGAATGTGGAGAAGCGTGTAGACCAAGCCCAGGGCAGTCGCTACCTCTTGGAGCTGGAGATGAAGGATGAGAATGGCCAGGTGCGCCGGCTGTCACACTATGTCTATACACTGGTTCGTCAGAAAAAGAGTCGCCCCAAGAAGTTCCAGTTTAAACGTCCTGCGCCTGAGGTTATTCTGTGTAATCCTTTTGGCTTTCAGTGGAACCCCACTGCCACTGTCCACTTCATTGTACCAGGTAAGCACGCACGCACACGTGCATACATCAACTGCTTCATGACTTCTATGTTTGTTGCATTCTCCATGACTTTAAAACTGAGGGTGTAAAAATGCATTGAACTTATGATCAGCATTTGGAGTTTGGAGTTATGAATTATTAGTAACATTTTTGTGTATTGAATGCAAAATACAAGACAAAAAAAAGTCATGGTTCTAGACATGGTTCTAATGCTATGCCCACCCTCTTGTACAGATTTTTTTATTTTGAAGGGAAAGTGAATAAAGTAAAAAGTCTTTGAATTGACAATATGAGCTCGCTGTGCAGCTGAGGGCAGTCATGGTGGAGAGGGGGCTGATGTGTGTGTGTGTGTGTGTGTGTGTGTGTGTGTGTGTGTGTGTGTGTGTGTGTGTGTGTGTGTGTGTGTGTGTGTGTGTGTGTGTGTGTGTGTGTGTGTGTGTGTGTGTGTGTGTGTGTGTGTGTCAGTGAAGAACCAGGCTCGCTGGGTGATACAGCTCATCTCTGACATGGAGGAGTTGTACCGTGTAACCCGAGACCCCCACTTCAGCCTCATCATCGTTGATTACAACAGCACAGACATGGACGTGATGAAGGCCCTTCAGGCCTCCTCCCTTCCTCAGTATGTTTCTCATTCTTGTCTTTTTATGATTCTCCTTCTTTCTTCTTCTTCTTCTTCTTCTTCTTCTTCTTCTTCTTCTTCTTCTTCTTCTTCTTCTTCTTCTTCTTCTTCTTCTTCTCTACAATATAGTTGTATAAAAAACGTGTGTGCGTTTTATGTTTTTATTTGTTTTCATTTTTTGTAGGTATGACTATCTGAAGCTGAGCGGTAATTTCCAGCGCTCTGCTGGGCTGCAGGCAGGCATCGACCTCATCACTGTGAGTAGTACAAAACCATCACTTTGATTCCATTCAACGATGGAGCCTCTTTCTAGACCAGAGGTCCCCAACCTGGGGTCGCAGGAGAGCTTGCTGACATATAAGATATATGCTGATATTTTCTTTTTCTTTTTTTTACATCTTTACATCAACTTCTCATGTCTCATGAAGTCAATAATAAAATAAAACTTAACTTGTGTATGTATATCCTGTATATAAAAGAACAGACTAGATTATGAGTTTGGGTCGCAAAAAAATTGCAGACCCAAAAATGGGGTCATGGGCCAATAAATATTGGGAACCGTTGACTGACCATGCATCTCTTCTCCTCCTCCTTCCCTCCTCCTCCCCTCCTCCCCCTTCTCTTCCTCATCCCAGGATGACCACAGCATCGTGTTTCTGTGTGACCTCCACATCTACTTCCCCATGTCCGTCCTCGACAGCATCAGGAAGCACTGTGTGGAGGGTCACATGGCTTTCGCCCCCATCCTCATGAGACTCAACTGTGGAGCCACGCCCCAGGAGCCCCAAGGTGTACACACACACGCACACGAATAAGAAGAATATAGTTTGTAAATAGGGTAACTGTACAACAATATATAAATAATATAGTTTAATGTAATATAATGAATGATGAAATGAAATATTTACACCAATGATAACGCTCTGTGGTTTGTGTTTGCAGGCTACTGGGAGGTGAATGGCTTTGGGCTGCTGGGAGTGTATAAGTCAGATCTGGTGGCTGCGGGGGGCATGAACACCAGGGAGTTCACAGAACGCTGGGGAGGAGAGGACTGGGAGCTCCTCGACCGGTTAGGCTTTCTTTTACCCCTAGGGCCACTCAAAGTGCTGTCAATGGCTGACCGATATTCATCCATTCACACAAACTGCTCTAGTGTGTGGGGTTGTCTAGGACAGTGATTCTCAACTGGTGGGCATTTTGAGTGGGTCACAGAGCATATGCCAAACCTTAATCTTTAGAAGGAAGCTCATCAATTAACTAATGTTTCAATGTTAATTCATGTTTCAATGGCTTACTAGTTCATTGACTTCAGACCCAATTATTGCATCCTTATGTTCACTCAATGTATTTAACAGTACATGAAGGCATTGTTAATTACTGAAATAGTGGTAAAAACATTTTGTATTTAATTTTTTGGTTGTGTTTGCTAATGACACATGTGGGTCCTGAGGCTAGACCAGTTGAGAACCATTGGTCTAGGATATGATTTTATGTGTAGTCTGGTTATAAATTTGGTTAGCAATTTCTTGCTGAGCAGCTCCCAGTGACTCTCTCTCTCTCTCTCTCTCTCTCTCTCTCTCTCTCTCTCTCTCTCTCTCTCTCTCTCTCTCTCTCTCTCTCTCTCTCTCTCTCTCTCTCTCTCTCTCTCTCTCTCTCTCTCTCTCTCTCTCTCTCTCTCTCTCTCTCAGAATTCTCCAGTCTGGTCTGGAGGTTGAGAGGATCCACCTGAGGAACTTCTTCCACTACTACCACTCCAAGCGGGGCATGTGGAACCGCCGCACCATACCCAACCCGAGGTAAACCTTTTCCACGCCGTGTGTTCCAACTGCGGATTGCACCACCAGGACAACGGCCACGCGACGCTAGTGGCAACCCACCGCACTTTTATGCAATGCATCCTGGGAAAGGCGTAGACTGAGCTTCCCATGTGTCTTTGTGAGGGAGATGGCTTGGACGCTCTGCGCTTTCAGGGTGAAGCACATTGCACAGGATATACTACTGATAGCTCCATCCCTACATGATGATGCAACTCCAGGTGTACTACAAAGTGTATTACTACTGACAACTGCAAGAGGCCAGGACTGGCACATCATTGAGCCATTGACGCTGTAAATGAAGGCTAGTAGCACTGGTAGCAACTGCTAGCAGAGGCCCGAGATGACTTGAACCAGCTGCTGCGCACCTCGTCTGCACCTCGTCAGTAAAATAAAACAAATTGCTGTTTGTTCTCTCGGGGAGCGGGATGTATGGCGAGACATTTCCTTTATTATTAATAACTATTGACTGGTTATGGGGTGAGACTGAAAAGGTTTATTCTGAAGAAAATATCCTTAACCCTAATTCAATAAAGGCCTTTTTTTATTATTATTTATTATATCAATAATACATTTTGTGTTTTATCGTCAAGAAATAAGGGATATCTTTTAGTGTACCGATTTATAAGGAATTGTTTTAATATCCAGAGTTTTTATATTGCACCATCAACCAGATTCCTGCTTGATCTTGGTCTTCTCACTTCAAATATTTTTGAATATTTGATTCATTTACCCCTGTGAATGATCAGTTACACAAAAGGGTTTCACTTACCACTAAGATAAGGCATTCAGAAAACTGGATATTGCGCCAATGTTGATGGAGTCCACACAACTGTGAAATTGGAAAACGATTTTAAACCATAATACTGGTTACTCAGTAGCATGGAAAATGAAAAGCATTAATATTCTTAATATCTGTTATTTTTCCTCAAACCTAGACCATCAAGTAATTTTCTGTAATCAAGACCAAAGTTAATTTTCACAAAGAAATATTTCAGCCCAACATAAGATGTAATATTGTTTTTTACAGCAACAAGTTTCCTTAGGGTTGTCTTAGATTGTTCCTTTGCAGATGTTTGTCGTTAAAACCATTTATAGTCTGACCTGGTTTCAAATGTAACAAGACAAACAAGAGGTTTTATTTCAGATAATGGCATCAAGTTAACTGTTTGAACTTTGAATTTTGTTGTAATTAATTCTGATTTGAAGACAGGAATTTTGGCAGCTATTTATAAATGCTACATTCCAGTTGTTCTGTAATGAACCATCAACGCCAGCCAGAATGTATGTTTCAGCTTCATGGCAATATGATAAAACATGTCTTTTTACTATACTCCTCCATTTTTCTGATTTTAATAATTAGTAATCAGGGTTTTTTCTACCAAAATAATTGGGCTTCTGCAATCAGATTCAAATGAGCTATGTTGTAATTTGTTTGGTATTTATTTTATATTTTTTTCAATGTGTATGCCAACTGGATGGATCTTAAAGGTTTTTGTTTAACTGATGTTTACTTAACAGGGAAAGTTGTGCCTTTTTAGTATCCCAAATAGGAAGCTATTTTATCTGTTATGGTTGAGCCAAATATTTTTTTTATTGTTAAATTACACTCCAGGTGTCTAAAAGTAAGACATAATACCTCCTTTTGCCTCACTACAGAGGGTTATATGCCTTGTATGTTCCAGTGTCTCTTTTCTCAGGGGATGATTTTCCAATACACTGTCTTGACAAATTGGTTATAAATTATTTTCTAAAATGTTTTGCATCTTTTTTTCTGTAAAATGCACATTTTCTGTATATTTGTATATAGCGAGTTCTATATCCATGTTTCTGACTTGGTCCTGTCAATCAGTCATCATCATTAACATGGCCAGGGTTAGGGGTTTGTTCTACCCATGCTAAAACATGTATGCTCACGGTATTGTAAGACACTTTGGATAAAAGCGTCCACCAAATTGTATATATATCTATTCACATCAGCCACAGCAATGACAACATCTCTACTGGATTGAGGCTGCCCCTTTTAATTCACTGCCTGAATTAAAAGGGGAATGGATTCAGGTTATCCTTCCTGAGCATAAAGATAATGACGTACCTTATAGGGAATGTTATAGCAGTGGTTTTCACCTGAGGTCCTTCCCACTTGCCTGCCCACACATGGTGGCTTTGGCCCTGCAGATCTTCTTCAAATTAAAATCACTTGCATGGATATGATTTTAAAAATAATCACAGATAAACGTCTGCTCTATCTTGTTAGATTCAACCCTACTACATGTTACAAAAAGAAAAAGGCAATAGCAGGGATATACATTATATCCTGGGCATGAAATCAGCTCTGGGCCCTGCTGACTGCTGTCATGTCATAAAATAAGTAGCTTAATCTTAATGTATTAGGATAAGGAAATATCCATATAGGCCTACACTACTTATAAGGAAATGTGGTGCTTGTTAGCTTGGCCAACTGATCAATGTCCCAAACACACTAAGTCAGAAGGTCGCACTAGGGCTGGCCGATTTGGCCTACAAATAAAATCTCGATTTTTTTTTTGTTTAAACTAATGGATAATTTTCGATTTAAACCGATTTTGTTTCTGTTTTTCTCCAAACAAACTAAAAAGAGCAAGGCAAATGTTAAGTACATATTTTCTTCAACACAATGCAAATAAATTAGATTACCAAGTAGTCTAGGCGTATGTGTTCAAGAATTAGTAAACAAAATAAAGAAACCGTTCTTCATTTGTACTAAAATAGACCCGTCTGTTTACTGGCCGCCCACATACTTCATGCATCCTTTACGTTGCCATGGATACGTCATCTACTCGAGGGCGGCGCCAAAACATGGCGACGGTGGAGGAGGTCGTCATGACCATGATGACTACACTGCCCCCACGATTTCCGGCGGTACTGGTCCGTTTCGTCCGTATCCCCTAAGCTTTCAGAAAACGTGCACATACGGACGAAATGACCGCAGAGTACGGACAGAAGGCTCCGTCCGTGTCTGTATATGAGGCGCCGACACAAGCCGAGCGGAAATTGCGAGAGGAGAAGTCGCTGACGCGCGAGAGAGACCGAGTTTTATTAGTTATTATTATTTCGTTATATAATTAATGATAATTCATAATACAAAAACACTGTTTTATTAGTTTAACTTTGAAACCTACCGATGCAAACGAAATAAGGGTTAGGCTACTGGAAGTTTAATGCCAGCCTTTAATATTACTGTCAGGGGGTTACAGATATTATTACTGAAGTTGTATACTGAAGATCACCAAATGGGAATTTCAGAAATGTAGAATTAGAAACTTGGCCATATCCTTTAGTAAACTGAAACAGCCCACCCAGCTATAAGAGGCAAAATTGACGAGAGAATAAGTCTGCAATAAACCCACAATTACTAATGCTGACAGTAAATTACTTGTACAGTTGTAAAGTACAACTTTTAGCTCGCACTACTTTGTTTGTGCCTGTAAACAAATGGCAAATGGCCGGAGAAATTATATATGGGTCTGACTAATACCTAAAGTCAGTTAACATGAGAGTCATATGGTTTCATACGATACCTTATTACTGTAGTAAATAGAGACGACCTTAGTAACGACATGGCAACAGGGAAGCTTTCCCCCCCCCCCCCCCCCGAGTCTGGTCCAAGTTGACAGTTACTAATGTTTCGTTTAGCACATTAATTTTTAGACCGGTGATGAGGCTGCTTGCATCATGACCGTGCAAGTTATCGAAAAATAATGCACACATCCCCAGGCCATGGTATAATCTTTATTATATTTGTGTGTTTGTAACTGTCCCTTCCTCCCAGGCACGTGCACAGTTAGGGTCCAAGGGGGGCCTGAGCCCCGCCCTTTTGCCCTCAGAGTCAAAAGTACCCTTTTTTTGGCTGGTGTTAAAGGACAATTCTGGCGCAAATTAAGACCATATGATCATAACACATGTCCAACGAGATGGACCGTTCTCTGGGATCAGTTTTCATTCTAGTCGAATGTAGCCAAAGTTCTCGAAAAACCGCTAATTAGCTTATAACGCTAGCTGTGGGGGCAGATATTCATGTAAAATAAATCGCAATTCTATACCACTAACAAGGCTCAAAATCGCACCACACTTCCACGGCAGCATAATGAGGGTCCCTACATGTAAAACGAAGCATGGAGAACTTTGTAAGTGTACAGACAGTTTATTAATAAGAAAGTTTAGAAAGCCAGTACCTTCACGAAAACAAGCGGGCGCCATCTTTGGAAAACAGTCACGACCAGTAGATCGACGAACCCCATGCAACGTAATGAGCCGGAAGAGGCGTACACATGAGATGTCAATGAATCAGAAGGTGTGCAATCTAGTAGAAGGTGTGCGAAGTGCGAACAGTGCGTGTGTATCTCCCGGCTGCGAGAAGAAAATGAGACGCTGCAATCTTTGCTCAACTGGTCGTGACTGTTTTCCAAAGATGGCGCCCGCTTGTTTTCGTGAAGGCACTGGCTTTCTAAACTTTCTTTTTAATAAACTGTAACTGTCTGTACACTTACAAAGTTCTCAATGCTTCGTTTTACATGTAGGGACCCTCATTATGCTACCGTGGAAGTGTGGTGCGATTTTGAGCCTTGTTAGTGGTATAGAATTGCGATTTATTTTACATGAATATCTGCCCGCACAGCTAGCGTTATAAGCTAATTAGCGGTTTTCGAGAACTTTGGTTTACAAACTACTAGAATGAAAACTGATCCCAGAGAACGGTCCAACTCGGTGGACATGTGTTATGATCATATGGTCTCATTTTGCGCCGGAATTGTCCTTTATGTATTACATTTTTTTGTGTAATTCCAACTGAGGGGGTAATGTGTAATTCCGACTGACGATCATTACTAACATCTTCTACTGAACGATGAAGAAACTAGAAATACAATTTGATTTGGGTTTGGGTCAGGTTTAAATCAATTAAACAAGTGAGTCATCTTTTACTAACGTCTGTACTAACTGCTGCTATACTAACTCGCTGAATGAACGAGATGGAAATGGGAAAATCTCAAAATTATAAATGTCCTGGGTAGGGGACCGAAATTAACTCAAATTTTTTTTTGCACTAAAACTGATGAAGACATCCCAAAAGATACATGTTAGAACATGTATAAACAGAAGGACGGCCCTAAGAGTGGTGAAAATCTTATGGATTTCGTAAATTGAATCATAGTTATTACATTGATAAATTCTGATTTATAGATAATATGGCTTGATGGACAGTCAATATCTCCACAGATCTCGTTAAACGAGAAAGACACCTCAGCAATACGTGTGTCATCTCATCTCATTACATCTCTTGTGTAGGCCTTGTACCTGCTTGACCTGGTACTTTGATTACTTCTCCTGATACTCATGTCACTCATGACATTGTTATCTGGGGGGTGCTGAACACATCATTCTGGACAGGGCTTTGACGGGCCGTTTACAACATGTTTTTGATTCTGTATCAATATGTGTCAACGACCTGAATAAAGCAGAAGCATTGTGATTTCAAACAGTAACCTAACCGCTGTCTCGGCCCGCAGTACCCACTGTCTCGGCCCGCAGTACCCACTGTCTCGGCCCGCAGTACCCACTGTCTCGGCACACAGTACCCACTGTCTCGGCACACAGTACCCACTGTCTCGGCCCGCAGTACCCACTGTCTCGACCCGCAGTACCCACTGTCTCGGCACACAGTACCCACTGTCTCGGCCCGCAGTACCCACTGTCGCGGCCCGCAGTACCCACTGTCTCGGCCCGCAGTACCCACTGTCTCGGCACACAGTACCCACTGTCTCGGCCCGCAGTACCCACTGTCTCGGCCCGCAGTACCCACTGTCTCGGCCCGCAGTACCCACTGTCTCGACCCGCAGTACCCACTGTCTCGGCCCACAGTACCCACTGTCTCGGCACACAGTACCCACTGTCTCAGTCACTTTGTTTCCCGGACGTCCGTAAGCTTCCAGGGTTCGAGAAAGTTTAGATGACTCCATCCAAGTAGACAACAGAGAAAAACATCACAACAGTAATTCAACTATGCTGCATATTACTAACTGATGTCACGTAATGAAACTATAAAATTATGGCAGCTGTAGGAGGTGAGTGCGTCAAATGGCTTATCTCGCGTTGTTAGAGGATGTGGTGGGGGCTGATCTAGCGTTGTTAGAGGATGTGGTGGGCTCTGATCTCGCGTTATTAGAGGATGTGGTGGGGGCTGCGGGCTGCGTAAGAAGAAGGGAGCGTGTTTTCAGGCAACGTGTTTTCTGTCCAATTCTCTCCACCCTCAGGTTTTTAGCTACTGGCACATGAGTTTCCCAGCACTCGCTAAGCTGTTTAATGCCTGGCAGCAGTCTTTGCTGTCATATTATGTGTCTGTTGTCTGTTGTGTCTCTTATATCAGTCCTATATAAAGAGGGACTTCCAATGCAACATTTCCAAACATCATAGGAGCGATAGACTGAAATCACCATCCCACAATGAATTAAATTACGTAAACAGAAATGCACTCTGATACGACCTCTAATAGGCTACTGTGTGGGTAGAGGGGCCTCTGATAGGCTACTGTGTAGGGTAGAGGGACCTCTGATAGGCTACTGTGTGGGGTAGAGGGACCTCTGATAGGCTACTGTGTAGGGTAGAGGGACCTCTGATAGGCTACTGTGTAGGGTAGAGGGACCTCTGATAGGCTACTGTGTGGGTAGAGGGACCTCTGATAGGCTACTGTGTGGGGGAGAGGGACCTCTGATAGGCTACTGTGTGGGGGGGCAGGACACTCACTCCCATGCCACATTTTCAATTTTCAGAAAACAGCACGACAGAAAGTGGACCAAGAAGTGTCCTCTACTGTCCTCTCTATATTTCACGATGTGATACATTTATTTTATTTATTTATTCCTTGGATTTTTCCGTTCAGTCTTCCAATCCATTCAACAATATAATCGGCTATTTCCAGTTTGTCATATTCATTCACACATTTCCCGTGGCGTTAAAGGGGATGTTTTGTGACCATATGGTTATGGGCGTATATGGTAATGAGCTACGCGGGCACGAGCATAAGATCAACCGGTATTTATCAAGGTGAAGTGTGCACCGGTATGCGTACGGCAAGCCTGAAGGTTCAGATCAATGACTCGCAACAGTTTTAGAAAGTTGCAGTGGTGTGAAGCCGCCGCCTGGGGTTTCTCAGACCTCCCTCGTCCAATCAGCAAGCGCAGTTTTACAATGTAAGGACGTAGCCAGAGCTATAGAGTAATAGCTCAATAGCTCTATAGCTCTGGACGTAGCTATTTCTCTTCAGCCAATCAGCAAACAGCACAGGCCATAACAGGGTGGATGGGCCACAACATTAAAATGTCTTGTTTGCGAAAAGTCACAAAAGTCAGAAAAAAACAAAAGTTAGCAACGGCAATGTGAAGAACCGGGGAACTGGGACAAAAGCGTTGCCGCTAGAGTTCAGGTGTACAGTGTTTATTAAAAGTATGTTATAAGCTTTACATCACGTCCCGACATTCCTGCTTTAAATCTGAACCTATGCGTTGGACAACATTATTTTAAAAGGGGAAATTATAATAATGTAACAATTGGTAAACTCACTGCATTGATATTTTGTTGGGCATTGAAAAACCGGACAGTCTCTGGCCACCCTATTGCTGCTGTTGCCGTTGGACATGGCTAAAATATCAAGTACATCTGATTTGCCCTCCCGCGTGAGAGTCAGGTATCCAACGAGTGACGTCGCCCACTCGCTCTCCTTGCTTGACCGCGATCTAGCATCTAGGATCGATTGCTCTTCCTTGGGTCCCCGGATGTTAACACTGAATTTCGTACATTGAATTTTGAGGCTGACTTTGGCAGGTTGAATTTTGGGACGTTGAAAATGAATTTTTTAACATTGAAAAATAAAGGTGAAAATGATTTATTGAAAATGTAAAGAGTTAAATTCAGAGGCAAAAAATTCAGATACGTTATTTCAATGCATAAATATTCAGTGCTTATAATTCAATGGGGTTTTTTTGTTTCAAAACCCGATGGCACAGATTTACTTCCATACAAAAACGTCTGCTTTTCTCTGGATTAAATGGCCATAATATGCAGATACACACAACTGTATTATAATGTCATTATAGCAAAGGCACGTTTGTTCTTCAATCAATTTTTGGCAGGTGAAAATGCCTATTTTGTGTTGTAATGGTCATTTAAAATAATTCCAAGCTGTCCTGTGAGCTCCAGTGTTTATATTATGAAGCTTATGAATGAGATCAAGTCATATTTAGGCAGAAATCACCTTTGAGTAACTACTTGGCCTTCAATCAATTTTTGGCAGGTGAAATCAGATTCTGGCAGACAATCACTTTTCGGCACGACACCGGAAAGCGCAGCGTTGTCATTAATGTTGCGTCATCAGTCTTTCTTTAGGTGAAATATCGTCCCTGGAGTTATATTGAATGTATATATATATATTTATACCATGGTCGGCGTGAATACTCGATTCTGATTGGCTGGCAGGTGTAGGTTAAAAAGTGATAATGTACACCTAGGAAAGACGTTCGGGTCAAATTGCCTGATTACAGTTAGATTACTGCGCTGGCTCAAACGCTAGATGGTAACCATGGCAACGGAGAGGGAATACTCGATTCTGATTGGCTGCTGTAGGTTGGCCATTAATCCCTGCTATATGCAGAGCTAGCTCTGGCTATATGGACTCCTACTAAGTACTTCCAGTCAAATTGTCTGTTCAGCCTTCAAAACGAGAGCTGGTAAATTGTGAAAAATGCATTAAACTGTAATCAGAAAACGCGGTTATATGCTATAGACCCTATAGTATCTGTGGTATAAAGGCTGGGACACATTTCAAATTATAAATATGTACACTTTATGTTGAAATTATAGACCGTCGCGATTCCCATTGAAACGAATGGCGCGGTGATTAGTCGTCAAAACGACAGCTGGTAAATTGTGAAAAATGCATTAAACTGTAATCAGAAAACACGGTTATATGCTATAGACCCTATAGTATCTGTGGTGTAAAGGCTGGGACATATTTCAAATTATAAATATGTACACTTTATGTTGAAAGTAGGCCGTCGCGATTCCCGATGTACAATGCATTACGTCAGCTCTGTGGCTCATAGCTGAGCGGACTAGAATACCTCCCGTTGCCGAGTCGTAGCTAAGGTCCGTCCTATTTACTGGAGGAGTGAACAACGTTTCCGTTGCATAAGAACCTTACGGGAGGGTAATGATTGTTCCAGGTATTAGTCAGCCTAGCGTTACTAGGGAAGCCAAATTATGGCTTGTGAACAACTTTATATTTTGATTGTAAAACGCATGCAAATATTAATTAATGGTCTTAATTTATTTTCTTTGGCAAGTGACCATGGTATAAGCGGGATAATGCCCTTCGAGGTGTCCATTATCAGAAGTTAATGGACTTCGCGGAAGCAACCGTCCTCCGCTTCGCGTCGGACGGTTCACGCCTCCGCGTCGTCCATTAACTTCTGATAATGGACACCTCGTCGGGCATTATCCCTTACATATATATATATATATATATATATATATATATATATATATATATATATATATATAATTATATATATATATAATAATTATTATATTATATATATATATATATACACATACAATTATATATAAAATTATATATATATATATATACATATAATTATAATATAATAATATAATATAATATATATATATATATATAATTATATATAATTATATATATATAATAATAATAATTATTTTATATATATATATATATATATATATATATATATATATATATATATATATATATATATATATATATATATATATCCGTGAAAACCCATAGGGAAAAGCAAAACGCCGTTCTTCCGCAAAGACGCACTGCGCATGTCCCGACCGCTACAGCCTGTCGCTGACGAGGCTAGACATCCTGGCTGTGATCAGATGAGACGTGTTCAAGGTGCATCAATAAAGTCAACCTTTCATACCTGACACGTGCGGGTATAGACATCGGGTATAAACATCACGCCATTAGTTCCTTATACATTCCTGGATCATCACAATGTCTTTGGTGGATTTGTGAAGAAAATCGTCCCATGTTATGGGAGAGACGCGGAGGTCAGTCTGGCGGGCTGTCATCACTTTCCTAAACAAGCCTGCTGGTCTGGCAGATATCCTTTGACATTAAGCCACTGGTAAGGATGCTATTGTATACATTTATACAGCGATGCTACTTAGGAAGTATACATGCTGTTTGAATTGTTAGCTAATTTCAATAATGTGGCCGACCGGTTATGGGCTAGCACTAGCTGCAATGCAGTAAGCTGCTTTTCTTGCTAGCCATGTGGTTGCTAACATTAGCCGCATTATCAGCTCACTGACTCACGCTGTGTACCCTTTATGTCCTTGCCAGCATACTTAACTGGCCGTCAGTGGGTACGATAAGCTACTTTGAGGAGAGGTGGTGACGAGCTCACCAAAACAAATATCTAAAACCAACTAAAGCTCACAGCTAGCTAGCATCTCATGGAGCCTGACTGCAGACACAGGAGTGCTCCATGGTACACTTTAGTGAGAGCATGACAGCTCCTGATTGTCATCAACATATGTCATGGTTGTCAAGATCCATCGGCGGTTTACAATTGCTTTGGCCATCGTGCCACTGTAAGTCCTAAATACAGGGTTGTCGGTGTCAATATAATCAATTCATTTTGTCCATTTGTATAGACGCCATCATGCCGGGGAAGTTGAAAGCCAAAATTGTTGCGGGGCGCCACTTGCCCGTAATGGACCGAGCCAGTGACCTTACCGATGCATTTGTGGAGGTGGGTATGCAGATCATCAGCAAGGATAACAGTTTGCTAGACACACTGTTTATATTAATGACATAAACCACATGTTTGCGTCGGTTTTCTAGGTAATATGGAGATGATGTCAATGTAATTGCAATGCATGTTGTTATATACGTGACATTTCATCTTAAATATATGTATGCAGCTGCTGTGAAATGTCTTGTCAATACACTACATTTTGTTTTATGCTACATTAACTCTGTAACACATGTGCTCTTTGTCTTACAGGTCAAGTTCGGAAACACAACTTTTAAAACTGATGTCTATCCCAAGTCTCTAAACCCACAGTGGAAATCAGAATGGTTCAAATTTGAGGTTTGGACCATTTGGAAATGTTTGACTCATGAAATGAAGTCAGTGAATGACTCCACTGCCACCAAGTAATCCTCTTCTTATTTTCTCTCCTGTAGGTAGATGACGAGGACTTGCAGGACGAGCCACTGCAGATCACTGTCCTGGACCACGATACCTACAGTGCTAACGATGCCATAGGGAAAGTGTACATCGACATCGACCCACTGCTGTGCAGCGAGGCTGCCTCTGTCATCTCTGGCTGGTTCCCAATCTACGACACAATCCATGGTAGATCATCATCATCATCATCATCATCATCATCATCATCATCCTCACAACTCTGTGTTTCTGAAACGGGTCAATGTGTTCATAATGGTACACTGTTCGCTCTGCTTCCAGGTATCCGAGGGGAGATCAATGTTCTTGTCAAAGTGGATCTTTTCAACGACTTGAATCGCTTCAGACAATCCTCGTGTGGCGTCAAATTCTTCTGCAGTGAGTTCTCTGTGTTGTTCCTTTAGACAGAAATGTGTGTGTGTGTATATACCCTGTATAGGTGACCCATGTCCTGACCAGATAGAACAATGAGATACAGTATGATGCAGGAATAAGAGTTTGACTCCTGTGGTAATCAATCGACTTGACTTGGTTGTGGTGTTTGTGTGCTCTTTGCATGACAGCTACATCTATTCCACTGTGCTATCGAGCTGCCATGGTCCATGGGTTTGTGGAAGAGCTGGTGGTGAATGAAGATCCAGAGTACCAGTGGATCGACCGCATCAGGACCCCACGGGCTTCCAATGAGGCCCGCCAGAGACTCATCTCACTCATGTCCGGTAGAGCAAATATCAATGATTTTTTCAATGATTAAAGTTGTTTTCGTAGCATTTTAGAATAACTGCAACTTTGAAGCATTGATAAAGTAGTAGTAAATAGTGAATGAATCAGTTATAAAGCATTGTTCCTCAATTAATACTCATTAATAAGTAATTCATAATCAGTTATAATGACAATTCATGTACATCAATTCATGACAATTCATGTACATCAATTATGAACAATGCTTTATAAATGATGCATTCACTATTAATTCACTATTTACTGCTGCTTTATTAGTGCTTCAAAGTTGCAGTATTCTAAAGTGCTACCATTATTGTCTTATTTTGTTTACATTGTATTAGGTTTTTACTGTAAATAGGAATGACTTGTGTGTTGAATGTATGTTGTTAGTATTAGGTCCCTGGTAAAGTACAGTTGTATTTAATTTCCCCTGACCATCCTGGTGTCTTTTGCTGCTTCTAGGGGAGCTGCAGAGGAAGATTGGGCTAAAGGTATTGGAAATGGGCGGGAATGCAGTGGTGGGCTACCTACAGTGTTTCGACCTGGAGGGCGAGTCAGGCCTGGTGGTCCGGGCCATCGGTACAGCCTGCACTCTGGAAAAACTCAGCTCCGGAACCAACGCTAACACGCACACACACCCTAACACTGCCCCTGCTTCAAACGCCTGCAATTCCCCCTCCAAGGACGGCAAGGAGTGAGTATGAAGTGTGTGTGTGTGTGTGTGTGTGTGTGTGTGTGTGTGTGTGTGTGTGTGTGTGTGTGTGTGTGTGTGTGTGTGTGTGTGTGTGTGTGTGTGTGTGTGTGTGTGTGTGTGTGTGTGGATCTTTCTTGCTTTGATCACCAGTGTACAGCATATCCTGAAACATGAACACACGTAGCCAATCCTAAGGCCTCACCTGCTGTCTGCATTCACACTGCTCTTGCATGGAACTCCACGCTTCTACTGCATGTGATTGTGCACTGTACAGTACCACGTCTGGGACCCTGTTCAGCCCTGGCAGTGAGATGTGGTCCAAACTTGACTAGACAACTAAATAACTTGAGTGAGCGCATCCAGGACTCGTTCAAGGACTCCGTCACGAAGAGGCGTGTGCCGTGCAAACGTGCATGCATCCCACATTCTAATGCAATGTCTGCCAGTTAATTCACTAAGGCATCAGAAATGCGTGTGCATAACAAAAATGCTAACCCTTTGGGGAAAACCTCCGCCTACCCCTGCTCATCTGATATGACAGTGGATGCACTTCTTAGCATAGCTCATAAGCTGGCTGCATATGGCATACCTCATCAAAACCGCTTCTTCCGCCATTAATGGGTGAGTGGGTGGATGCAATGGAAGCCTTGGGAAGGGCTCGCAGTAAACTCGCAGTACACAGTGCACCTTGGTTAGAGAGGTGCGTTTCTGTCACTGGACATGCATTTTATTGCTTGGTGGTAGCAATTCCACTGTGTGCATTTATAAGTAATAAGCATAGTATATAAAAATATATTTATCTTGATATGATGGACAAGATGCCAGGTCTGAACAGGGACTCTGGAGGTCAACATTTTATATGCCTTCTCTTGATTTGGCTCTAATTTCAGATTTCAGATTCTAATTTGGCACTCATAGCCACTGGGGATGTGCACAACTCATATTTTTCATGGTTGAATAGTGGGTGGGTGGTGTGAGCGAATAATCGATTATTCGGATTCACCAACACGGTCAGGAATTAATAGTTTTTAACTTCATTATATTGGGAGGTGCCAAACTGCTGATAATAGTCTATCAGTCTTGATTTTGCAATATTGTCCATATTACGCCTCAATTTGACTGGATCTGAAGCGGGCGCGTTACGGCTGCAAAGCAGCCGCCTGAGCTGATCGTGGCCACTCTTAAGTCAATGCTTGTGATTCCAAGAGATGTGCCACGGCGCGTTTCAGAAGCGTCCCAGAAGCGGCTCTCACCCCAGATACGCGCCAGGTCTATTTTTGACGGAAGCCGCGTCTAAGCCACGTCAAGCCGCACAGAGCAGATTGAGGCTGGCAGGAAGTCAAAAGTTGTTTTTTACATCCACAAATTATCGCATGATCTTGCAGTTCTCGCGTGATCTCGTGATCTCATGAATCCAGCCGCCTCACAGCGCTCCGCTTTTGAAATGCTCCCGGTGGGATATGACGCCGCGCAGGGGGGACGGAATGCACCCGCGTCGGAGTCAGTGAGTTGCGGGTGTTAGCCTTACATTTTCATCATCCGAAGGGTGGAAGCGTTTCGTTGGATCTCCCATTGGAGTACATATCTATCCTCTCCTCTTGTCACCTTTGCACATTCAATGACTGGCCCTTCTTCTCCGCCGGCTTGGTTTCCAAGCTTAGTCTCTTGTTCAGCCCAAAGCATATATTTCCTTATATTTGAAGCACGACACAAACAAGAACTAGAATCCTATTGTTCTAATGGAGCAAAGCACACAGATGGTGAACGTAACATGGCTATATTCTCAAAGCACACAGATGGTGAACGTAACATGGCTATATTCTCAAAGCACACAGATGGTGAACGTAATGTGGCTATATATTCTCAAAGCACACTCCAGTCTATTTTGGACATGGAAAAAACATTATCATTTTTTTTAATTTGCTGTCGGTCCCAAGATGGCCGTGTGCTTTGGGCTTAACATTTATCTTAGGCTTAGGCTATACAATATGATTTGAAGCAGAGTCTACTATTAATATAGTTACTCAGCTGTACAGTTCAGCCAAGTAGACTGCTCGGTTCTGCTCAGTTACCATAAAACTTGAACTATAAGCCCAGGCTTCTATTTGCTTCGATCATTATCAATACCGGGCTTGTGTTTGGGACAGGCTTCTATTATTTTAGAAACAGTGCAAAAATAGCATAACATAAATATGTTTAAAATTGTATAATTATCTTGCTTGCTTCCTTTTTACCGATGCTCCGTCCTATTGCACTGCCCCCCTTTTGCTGCTGTAACATTGCAAATGTCCCTGCTGTGGGACTCATAAAGGATTATCTCTTAGAAGAAATACTACACGTAAAAAAAAGACCCAAAAATTAAAAATCAATTTTTGCCGTCAGGAACGAATAATCGATTATTCTTACCCACCCCTAATAGCCACTGCTATCAAAGTTGTATTTTTTTTATTTTAATTCAGGTAATAAGAGAGATCAATGAGAGATGCGATGTCCAATGCATGTGTGCCAGACAGCTGCTTTTTGTGTCTGCATTGAGCTTGAGTGAATGTCTTTAAGACGAGTTAACTAACATGACTTTTTTTCAACAATATAATGGACCGTAGAAAGGCAGTACAGTAAGAGATTTTTCTCCTGGCTGTTTTACTTTGTGTTGTTATTTTCTCTTGTCTTTGTTGCAATGTTGTACTCTGTATCTGCCTGTGTGTCTCTCTCTATCTACCTCTCCGTCTGTCTCTCTCTCTGTCTGTCTCTCTCCCGCTCTCTTCCTCTATGACTCTGTTACGTGTGTCCCTATTGGTCCTCTCTCTTCTTCCTGTGCGCCGATTGGTCCAGGTCTCCCCTGGCCCATGGATGTCGCTCCACCCACAACAGTCCAGTGCACTCAACCTGCAGCGCCCAGAGATTGTCCCAGAACTTCTCTGTCTCTGTCCCCACACTCATCGGTATGCAGGCCAGGGAAACCTCTTGACTAGGCGGGCGGGGGGGGAGGGGTTGTAGGATGTGCTACAGAGAGTAGGCGAAGGATAAAACCATTTGATTGTCATTATCTAAGAAGAGATGGGCTTTAGGGACCATGCCATTGACTCTTGCCCTCAACCCACCGCTTGGGTCAGGGGCCTGTTCTTATCTTCCTCACCTGATCTCTCAGGAAACGACCAAACACTCGTACCCAACTCCCTTTCCCATGCCATGCCCACTCACCTGCGTTCTTGTGTGGGTCGGAACTGGTCTCTGTCGCAGTGTGGACGTCTGCTAGTCCATTGGGATGCATTGTGTGCGGGCGCTGGGCAGGAATAAGGACCCCCTGAGATGTGGTCCATGGGCCATGGAAGGTACCCGATACCTCCAGGTTCTGCAGGCTCTGTCGTTGGCCCCCCTGCGACACGTGCTTCCACTCATCGCCCTCTATTGTGTTGTCTTCTGTGTGTTTCTTATTTCCTGTTTGTTATTCTGTGTTTTTTTGTGGTTGAATTTAGTTGTTTTTTTAGTTTTGTTTTTGTGTTTACGTTTAACTTGCTTTATATTTGCTTGCTTTTGTGTTTTACCATCCAGCCATCAGTAGCACCTCAAACACTTGCAGTGAACCCATCTAACCGCCCCCCCCCCCCCCCCCCCCCCCCCCCCAATGAACACAGAGACACAAGGCTCATACAAGCACTGAAGGAGGTGGTGACGGACGTGTGTGTGTGTGTGTGTGCGTGCGTGCGCGCGTGTGCGCGTGTGCGTGTGCGCGTGTGCGTGTGTGTGTGTGTGCGTGTGTGTGTGTGTGTGTGTGTGTGTGTGTGTGTGTGTGGTGTTCTCCCGGCAGGCCTGTGTTCAGTGAGGACCTGCCCTCAGCCTCCGGCCCACCGACCCCTTTCCGAGCCCTCCCCTCCTCCTCTCCTTCCCCCTTCTCTCCTTCCAAGCCATGCAGTCGGCAGTCCTCCTCATCTGACACTGACCTCAGTCTGACGCCCAAGACGGGTAAGACCCCCCCCCCCCTCCTACCCGCCACACCCCCACTTCCCAGACCTTACTGTGGTGCTACCCTATGGTTGTGGTTTTTATGATTTATGTATTTTTTTTTCTCGATGTTTTTTATGTTACATTTCTGTATTTGTGTCTCTTAATTTACAGTTGTTCATTTAGTTTTGTGGAGCTGTGTCCCATCCTCCCCACATTTTCCATGAGCTGGGGTGCCTCCCTCCAAGCTAGTGTAACTGGATACATAGGGAAGTCCTTATGCAAAGACCAGTTGTCTTAATGGGGCCAGTATACTACCAAAAGCAGAACAAGATATGTTTTGAGAGAGAGAGGCGGGGGGGGGAGGGCGTTGTGTGTGTGTGTGTGTGTGTCACAGGTCACAAAGTCCATCTTACCCTCTGAAAGAAGCAGTGTGTCCTATAAGGGTGGGTTATTGTTAATCTTAGGCAACACCTTCAGGTGGCTCCCGAAAGGTTAATCATTCAGTCAACAGTTAATTTCAAGCCGGCCACAAGGAGGAATTCCAAGCGTTTTACCCACTTCAACATCCTAAAAGCCATGTACAGACCTGGTTTGTTCACCATCCTCCCTAAAGGAAGAGCCCAACAGTCTTAACCCCCCCCCCTCCTCCTCCCTTTGTGACTTCTCTGGCTATCTTTTCTCCTCTCTGATGCTCTCTTTAGCGTCACCTCTTCTTATTAACACCGCTATCCTCCATTTGTCCCTATCCCATCTCTCCTCCTAATGTTACGCTTACTGGATAACTATGGGCTTTTGCATCCCATATATATCCTACGCTCTGCTTCAGGGACAATTGCCCCTGAGCCACGAAGGTCTTGGCTGGGTATGCATGTCGTTTTTCCCAAACTACCACTATACCAGACGATTGCACGAGTGGGCTCCTCCCACTTGGGTTGATGGTATTGGTCCATAAACTGAGCTGGTCCATTGCATTGGTCTAGGTTTAAACATGCATACTCTCTGAGCTCTCTCTTGGAGCTTATCCCATCATTCATTGTATTTCTTATCATTTCCTTTTCACATTTGTATTTGTTGTTGTTTTTTCACCCACCTTCCTTATTGCTGTTCCTTTGTGTTCTTGTGGTGTCCCTATTGTCTTCTGTCCTCCTGCCATCTGTTTCTGCTGGAAAGCTACGCCCCAGCCAATCAGACGCAGGCCTGGGATCTTCCTGTGTCCCAGCTCCCCGGCCCTCTCCACAGACTCCCTGCCCCTTCTCGGCCCAGGGCCAATGGGCTGTAGGCATGCCTCTGCCCCCAGAGTCGACACCCCGCCCCCTCTCTGTTCTCTCCAATCAGACTCCTCCCCTCTGAGGAAGTGCGTGTCCTTCAGTGAAGGCCTGCTGCCTGCAGCCTCTGGTATAGTAGGACTGCTGTGTCTCATGTCACCCCTCCCTGCTGCCCAACAAGTGTGACTTAGGTGTTGTAGGCGTCATAACAGGTCTGTTAAAACAGGCCTCCGTTTTCATGATACACATGGTAAACCAGACACCTTCATCAAATCCCTGGACTGTCCTCTCTGCCACACCACAGGACTAACCCACCGGCCCCACCTAGAAGATCCCATAAAAGCATGTGGTGTGATGGATTTGTCAGGCATGCAAGTCTTAAGTGAATATTTCCAGGTTCCAAGAATAGGATTATTGTGAGGGTGATGTATATGGAGCAGGTATCAGTACACCTCAAGGCGTAAACATATTATGATTGGTGGCAAAATGCTCAACAGCATCGTGGGGTGATATGAAAATTTGATGTCACGATTATCCTGGCCAAAATAATTGCGATTTACGATGATAAAACGATAATCATCAAAATATGCTTGAAACTCTTAAAATGGCACTAAAACATGCTAGAATCACTACCTTACATTTTGTTTAGGAACAAATATATTTATTGGAAAGATGGGGGCTCTCCCTAGTGGCAAATTCTAAATAAATCAAGAAATCAATATAGGACTGTATGTAAGCGTGCTGGAGAGCTTTTTCACGTCACTTTCACAACACTTTTTTTTATCGCCATCTGCAATAAAATTGTATATCGTCCCACATCCTTAGTCCAGACATTAGTTTCCTACAGAAACATATTTTGACTACTTGCATGTTGTGGATAGAAGTGTTAGGGTTTTCCACCTCGCAGAAAGTTGAAACCGAGTCGAAGCCTACAAAATTATGTTTTTAGTAACTGACCTGCATGTCAGATATCCTTATTTAAAATCGAATTAATCCTTAGTGCAGGCCTATTCTATTCAAATGCTGCCAAATTAGTTGTGGTTCAGGTTTTATCTGCCAACTGGTCATGTGTTTATACCTTCATGGTGTAAATACTGGTGCTTTTTAGGAACTAGGATATGAACTATGGTGTGCATGACTGGTTAAGACTCTGTATTGACCTGTGTGTGTGTGTATGAGTGACAGGGGGGCGGGGCTCTGCTCTGTGACCAGGTATGGGCAGTGGGGGCAGCGCCGGCAAGGAGGCGGGACCTCTTAAGACACTCCTGAGACAACAGACGCAGACCGCTCTGGAACATAGGGTACAAACACACGCACACACACACAAACACACACCCTCACATTACAATACACTTCCGTAAGGATATATTATTCTGCATTGAAAAATATATTTTTGCCCCAAAGATGACAAACTTGATAATTTATCCACATTAATAAATTGAACAAGTAGCCTGAACAAGTTATATCATGATATTAACAACATCATTATATCAATAATGCTCAGCTCTAGTTAACACTGAACCACTTAAAACACACTCTGTCACACATACTCATACACTGCTTCTCACTGGGGGAACTGGCTGTTGTACTTGAGCTGTACGTACGCAGTGGTGTTGCCAGGGAGAATAACGGTCCCTCTCTCTGTCCTCCCGACCACCCCTGCTTCTCAGGCCGCATCGTCGTCCGCTTTATTGTTAAATGCCAGGGTATGTTCCTTCAACTACTCACACTCCACGCAGCACACACATACACTGCTGCGTGCTTCTCTTGACACCATCTGCACCTTCTCCACCTCCGTAACAGCCCCTTGCCATTGGATGCCCCCCCTCCCAGCAACTGGGTCATCTTGCCTGCCTCTTTCTCCTCCTCTTCCTTTTTGTGGATCTGAGAAAGGAAGATGGGGTGAAGCAACATGCCGGCGGCGCAGCAGATAGCCCTGCTGTAACCGGTTGCTCTGTACCCAGCTCTCCCTCACAAGATCCACACATCTCAGTCAGGGCATGACTTAGAGGGTTGGAGTTGGAGTCCCTTTACCTAGGGAGGGAGGCGTTTGTCTTTTTTCTTTTGCGTGCCCCCCCCCCCCCCCCCCCCTCCCTCTGTTAAAGGCTACAAGGCTGACTTTTTAAAATTCTGCTATTGCTAACTTGGTACCAGAATCCACAATGGAAACATCGAAAGCGACAATGTTTTTTTCCAGCTCACAGACATTCTGTCTATTTATCAATCTGGAGAAGACGAGTGAAGTGTGAGAGAGTCAGTGTGTGAGAGTTGGCAAAGAAAAGCATTGTTGCTTTTGGTAGTTTCTTGTTCATAATGAGAACCATAGAAACACCACATCAGCCTTCTCCTTTAAATCTCCTGTGATTTGGTCGCCTGTGTGTAACCAATGAACACTGAGGAAGCAGGAGACCAAGCAGGGTCCTCTCTTCTATCTGGTCACAGCAGGTCATTCCTTCTATACTCTTGCATGACACAACCTGAAGTGTGTGTACAGCAGAAGTCATCGGCTGCCTGGAAGCAGGTTAGGTGTTTAAGGGTTTGAGTACTTCCAAGATTGCATGGATTTTTTCTTGCAGTTCACCAACAGTACTACAGTGGCTGGACAGACAGATAGACGGCATGACATGCATACCCCTGGTCCCTATGACCCCCATTTGTTTGCAGCAGGACTTGTTTACTGCCTGATCACATGCTACTCTGAACCTAAGTAGGGCATTTATTTAGATGGGAAAGGATTGGATCCATTTAGTAGCTAGAATCAAGTATCAGAATCCTCCTCCATCCAGTCCTTTCAGATCTAGGGTAAATGCTCTGGAGGTCTGTGTGATTGCTCTGTTCCTTTGGACCACGAGTTTGCTGTAAGGGAGTAGATGAAGGGAGTCCTTTTGACTAGGGATGTCCGATATTATCGGCCCACCGATATTATGGGCCGATATTGGCATAAAAAATCAATATCGGAAAATATCGGTATCGGTTTTTTAACCGATACCGAAATCGATTTTGAAATAATTTCAGACATTATGTTTCAAGTGAGGACGTGGTTTGATGACATCATACACGCGCCGCGCCGTCTCAATAACAAGCCTGGGCATGTGCGGCCGTGTAGCGGGACGCTAGTTGTAGCTGTAGTTATGTCGGTGGTTTGGAATTATTTCAAAGTTTCTATGTTGAATAGTAAAATAGGGGTTATGCGCAACATACTAACGCATTCTGCGAAACAGTCTCATCACAACCGGTTCAGGTCCGCTGTACCGCGCTCACATTATTTTATTTATTAATCCGCACTTCCAGACCGTCACCGGGGCTTCAGAGTAATGTGTCCGAGGAGAGCAGCCCTCTCCCGGACACACACGCTAGCTATTACCGCTGTTTTGTTTTTATTTATTCTTCCACACTTCCGCTCGGCATAAAGCCTATTGCAATGAGTGTAAAGCGGAGGTTTCACGTGGCCGCATATATCGGTATCGGTATCGGTTGATATCGGTATCGGAAATTAAGAGTTGAACAATATCGGTTATCGGTTATCGGTAAAAAAAGCCAATATCGGACATCCCTACTTTTGACTGCATGAGGGTGACACCCATCTTTTTCATGCATGATGATTCTTTCCTTAATCTGAAGTGCCTTCTGGGTCTATGGCCCAGTTGTATTTTATGTAGCTCAGGAATTGCCTTGATCTAGAGTTACACAATGCATCTGCTTTGGTAAGACAAAACTCACTATAATTGGATTCGGTCTATCTCATAAGTAGATGAAGGATTGTTAAATCAAAAGCCTGCTGATTTATTTAAAATACTGTCATTTTAATTATAGATGTTTTGGACATAAGATGTTCCGAAATGGAAAAGAACAGAAATGTGTATGTCTGTTCAATCAGACTTATTTATAGTTGTTGGCCAGTTTAGGCAGAAAATAAAAAGCAATAAGCAATACGATCTTAAAATGAGCGAAGTTCCATTTCAGCCTAAAATTAACCAAAATTGTAGCTTTGTAGCTATTGGAAATGCAGGTGGTTTCCATGCCTGTGGTGGGATCCAGGCTCTGCAGTGTTGTGGAGACCGGGCAGTTGACGTGGTCCCCGCTGTGAGCCCTAGCTGATGCTGCCGCCTTGCCTTCGCAGGAGTTCCCCTTCTTCACCCTGACCTGCTTCCCACCTGGTTTCCTGGTTCACGTCGGGGGAGTGGTCAGTGCACGCTCCGTCAAACTCCTGGACCGCATACACAACCCTGGTAGGTCTTACACATGCAATCAAGCGTACCTCTACAGCCAGCTCTCAACGCAGTACTGTGAATGTTAATGTAGAGGTGTGTGTGTGTGTGTGTGTGTGTGTGTGTGTGTGTGTGCGTGTGCGTGTGTGCGCGTGCGCGCGCATGTATTAAGGATTATTTATTCAGACCAACTGTAGGTTGAAATTGTGTGGTGAAGTTAATCTCTGACCAGCCAAGTAAAAGCTCTCCCTAGCGACTGTTCAACATGACCTTCTCTCATTTTGCTGGAGAATGGCAATGTTGGTTAAACCTACAATCTGTAATACCAGTGCCACCCCCTGGCTATGCAGAGTATTACAACAACATAAGCACTCAAATGACTACAATGCCCATGCAGCCAGCCATGCTTGGTTTTTTACTATACTTTACAATAATTTTGCTGTTTCCACTTGCCATCCAGAACAAAAATTTAGGCTTAGAAATATTTCTCTACCAACTTCTGACAATATTTACTTTCAACTGTGATCATATTAGCTTTTGCAGTAGTTTGTAGTTTTTGTGTACAGAAATGTTTCATTATTTTGGTAATTGTATAGCCAAAAATCAATGGTTTAAAGATTTATTTGCCATCAGGAAGTGTTGTTCAATCAAGTAAACTTTGTTTTGAGTCGTGTGTGTGTGTGTGTGTGTGTGTGTGTGTGTGTGTGTGGGGAGGGGGGGGGGGGGGGGGGTGAGAAGGGTCATGGTGTACTAGCCACACGTATGTACGTTCGTGTGGTTTTTTACTTAAAGTCCCACATGAATGTACGTACGTCTGCGTGTGATGAGTTTAACTCTATGGGGGGCATTTTATGCCAGCGAACTATACTAAAACGCCTAAACCGCATCGCCTACGTCTGCATAAAGACTGAAAAATACGCGTGTGTGCAGGCACGCGTATTGCGAGTACACCAAAACTGAAGGGGTGACGGGTGATAAGTGTCATGCCACGTGCGAACGCAGCGGACGCCTGTGTGCACGCTCGTCTCAATGTACAAATAACCCAGACAAAAAACCCCCGGAAAAAACGGTCTGTTTATTGTTTTTTGATTAAAATGTAAAAAAAACGGGGAAAAAAACACGGTATTTCAGTTTTCCCGTTTTTTTTGGTTAAAACGAAATATCAAACTGACAAAAGCTAGGCCTACATGGACCTCTCTCTCTCTCTCTCTCTCTCTCTCTCTCTCTCTCTCTCTCTCTCTCTCTCTCTCTCTCTCTCTCTTAAGGTTTGAATGATATCGAATTGATATTTAATGATAGTAAGGGTGAAAGGGATAATTAAAATAATTTCAGCTACTTAAAAATAAAAATATCCTGACAGCTTTGATGGGGCTTGGGGTTCATCTATAACTTATGCTTTCTTATAAACAATCCTGTATGAACCTGAGACTGTGTAACAGCTGATCTGTGTAGATATGCTGCAGAACATAGAAATGAATAACCAGATCCAGTGTACCTCGTGCGTAAATGCGCACAGCCTCTTCATCAGTTTCGCGCCTGAGCAATGGTACAGTCCCTGATATACCTCAACATCCTTTTATAGGCGTGCACACGCTATAGGCGTTAACGCGTGTGTCACTATTGTACTAAAGCCAACGCTTCAGACGCCTTAACGTGTGCACGTGTGACTGAAATAGCCTAAACTGTCACATCGTCTCTCTTGGTAATACATGGACTGCTTTAATTGTGAAGCGAAAATTTCGAAACTCAAAATTCGTCATCATAAAGTAAATGATTATTTGTACATTGAGACGAGCGTGCGCACAGGCGTCCGCTGCGTTAACGCGCGGCACGGCACGAATGACCCGTCGCTATTGGATTTCCACAAACACTACACAGCGCGTGCTGTACGCTCATGTAGAATTGTACTTAACAGTCACGCGTGGTATTCACGTCACGTATTTGAGGCGTAGTTCACCCGTCACGCACACGTCACGTAGGCGTATGCGCAACAACGCGTGTGCAGCGTCTGCGTGACGCCTACGTGACGCTCGTCTGTCCATTGAAAGTGAATGGAATTTACACGCGCACGTTAGAGGTTTGATGTCATCGCATAGGCGCTGTACACGCGTTTTAGTACAGTTCGCTGGCATAAAATGCCCCCCATAGTCAGCCATGCAGACCGCACGTTCGACTCCTAAACACGCGTGTGGTGAGAAGGGTCACGGTGTACTAGACACACATACGTACGTTCATGTGACTATTTAGTACAAATCAGCCATGCAGACCGCACGGCTTTTTATCATTTTCGTCATATATGTAGCCTTAAATGGACTAGATAGACCTTTCCAGGTAATCAATCAATGAAACTAGGATAATAATAGGCCTATTCATAATTATAGGCTAATAATATTAGTCTATTATTCATCGTTTTTTGTTTTAGCTGTATTGTCATTCATGTTCCTATAACACAGGAGCCTGAATGGATTTAAAAAAAATAAAAACGAAAATAAAACAACATTCAATTCAATTTTATTTATAAAGCGCATTTCATGCACAAGGCAGACTCAATGTGCTTCACAAGAGGTATACATAGTTACAGTAAAAACAGTTATATACAAATCAATTAGGAATCAATTGAAGAGTGCAAGTGCAACGGAGAGGCTCTCTGGCGACATAGTGCACTTTACGCAGGAGTATAAATTAGGCTTTAAACTCATCACACGCAGACGTACATTCATGTGGGACTTTAAGTAAAAAGACACATGAATATACGTACGTGTTGCTAGTACACCGTGACCCTTCTCACCCCCCATAGTGTGTGTGTGTGTGTGTGTGTGTGTGTGTGTGTGTGTGTGTGTGTGTGTGTGTGTGTGTGTGTGTGTGTGTGTGTGTGTGTGTGTGTGTGTGTGTGTGTGTGTGTGTGTGTGTGTGTGTGTGTGGTTCTCTGGTGGAGGTGAGGTGCGTTGCTGACACATGACCCCTGGGGTCTGTAGCTGCTTGTGCTGTCTGGTACCATTGGCTTCAAGTGTTGTGGGCTGGCCCAGTGTGCTGTCTTATTGTGGCAGTGTTTGCCCAAGTGCAGTCCCCTGCATCTCTGAATGGTGATGTTTGTGTGTTATTCACATAATGCCTTTCTTTTTTTTTCTTTTTTTACACTTGTGCCTTTTTACACGGCCTTTGATGATGTGAAGTTTATACATGCTGTCCTGCTGTTTATTAAAACTGTTTATTTATACTGTTTTTTAAACAGTAGGTTTTGAGTTACCATATTAAGTTTGACAATTAGTTTGTTAATGGAAGATGGTAGACCCCTTTTCTTTCTGAATGCTGCTGCATGATTTTGTTTTTTATAATCACTAAGGATTTGGTGACGGGTCCTTCTGTTTCACACATCATACATAGCATACATATCAAGTATCAAATATCAAGCTTAGTATTTGACACTATAATGAGTTCTCAGTATATATATATATTTTTTTTCCCCCCTCACGGACATCTAAATGTCAAAGCACTCACCTGTCCACTCTTTGTAACGTAAGATGCAAGCCTCTTGTCAGACAACACTACAGATGTGGACGTGTTACGTGTGAATGAGCTCATGAGTAATTAGCCCCTTTCATACATGAATGCCATAACATTGCTGGATTCAGTTTTCCAGTAATGGTAATGGTTTCTGTTGTTAGCACAAAACACACCTGTACGCCTTTTTAGTGGAATGCTGCCATTCACGCAGCACTGGAGATGGTGTTAAAGCCCATTAGTTTATATTTCCCTCCTGCATGTGTTTACACTGCAAAGCCGGCATGGAATAAAGTCGTCACCTCCTTGAGAAGGTTGTGATTGGCTCACATAGTTTGACAACAGAGTGCCATACGTCTAGCGTCCTACATTGTGCGTGCTTGTGCCATTAATGTTACAGCATTGTTCAGACATAAGGTAGTGTCGGAACTTTACCGGTAATGTTACGTCTTATGCAGGGGAATTGGTGGAACGGATTTGCTGGCTTTTCGATACCGGCTCTCCTTCACACATGCAGCCTGTGCCATTACATGACCGGCGCTGGCTGCATGTGTGAGAGAGGCTGTTGGGAAACCACTACCTCAATGCTGCTCCCTGTAGCCTTCCTGATTGGAAGGTGCGTTGCCACGGTGCCCAGTTCATAAGTGTCCCATCCCTAGGAGCATTTAGAGCAGAGGCCTATGCAGCGTAGCTGTGGCTTGATGAGCTGTGTACAGTCGAAAATCTGTGACTGTACTGCTGCTGCATGCAACCTCTTCCCTCTCTTTCTAGAAGCTACCAAGTCCCAATGTTTAGTTTTTTTTCTTATTTTCTATTTCTTCTCCTTTTTTTCGCCAACCTCTTGTCAGTTTTTCCCCTTCCTTTTGGGGTATATTTAGAGTGGGTGAGTGTGGTGCTGTTGTTGTCTTGCTGTGTTGAGCTTGTTTTCTTCTTCTTCTTCTCTTCTTTTGCTCTCTGTCCCGTGTACTAACGGTGTGTTCTGGCCCAGCCTTGGGTAACACGCGCTCTTACAAACTGCTAGACTGGAATAGTGTCACCGCAGGTACTCCCCCCTCCCCTCCCCCCTTTACTGCTTTCCTCCATCGCAGCAATGGCAGCTCAGTGAAGTAGAGGGAGGCGGGAGACTTGGCAGTGCTCTAATACCTAATATACGTTCTGGCGGCATATCCGCCATTTTGCTTATGGCAGTGGACATAAAATATATCAATATTTAGATGTCAGTATTCAACCGAAGCAGGAGTCAAACTGCACTGCACTGCCCATACACACTAACCATGCGGTGCACAGACCTTGACATTGAGATGAGTGGTGGTGATGGGGAGGGGGGGGGGGGTGAAATGAGTTTGAGACTGATACAAATATGATTCAGTGAGCTGCCACTCTATCTGTGTGTGTGTGTGTTGGGCTGAGTTGAGCATGCACTGTGTTGCCATCCACCCCCCCCAACCCTGCTGCTGCCCCTTAACAGAACCACAAACACCCCCACCCCAACCCCGCTGCTGACCGTCAACTGAACCACCACCCCTTTCCCCAGCTATATGACCACGCTTCCCCTGGAGGAGCAGGGAGGTCAAACCTGCCTAGACCAGAGAGATGGTTTGGTCCAGAGGAGGTTTACTCCCCCATCACAGAGCGATGACAGGCATGCCTATCCCTGGCTCATGGGCTGTATTCATGCTGAAAGAGGGAGTGCAGCGTGGGTGATGGAGGGTGGATGGATAGGTGGGTGGTGCTGGATGATGAATGAGTGATGGAGAGAATGGATTAGTTTAGGGTAATGAATCACAGCCCTTTTTTTAAAGGGCATTGTATTTCCAGCACAATCCTAATTCTCACACTACTAGACTAGTAGTAGCTCCCTGGACTCTTGTCGTAAATGAATATGGCCCTACTCTGCCCATGAGAGTGCACGTCATCATGAGTGTGCACGCTTGCCTGTGCCTGTGTGACATGCTGCTTCTGTTTTTAGTTTGGGGGGGGGGGATTTGTAAAGGGAGCCCACGCGTGGGTTTTAAAAGCTTGGCCATCCTCCATCGTTGCTCATCTATTTTCAGTTGATCTCCTTCCGCTCATCCCACCTTTGGTCTCACTGTTCCTCTGAGGCTCTGTCGGCATGTGGCCTTTCCATCTGGTCATGGGTTGTAGGTCAATACTCCAATGCAGCTCATGCCCCAGTCTTCTTCTTCTTACTCCCGCTGTTCAAAAGGAACATCACCGGGTCCAATGGCACCCAGAGGGTGACCACTCCACTCTCAGCCAGGCCCGTGTAGAGTTAAAATAACTATAAAACGGATACAGTGCTTGGAGCAAAAGCATCATGCGATTATTGAGACACACCCATGTTCTGCAGTCTTCCTTTATTGTTCATAAATATGATGAAGGTTCGATTCATGTGAAATGTAAAAGGGCATCTTGATTTTTTTATTTCATCTCTTCCCTTTGTGACCTTGTGACAAAGGGCAAGCAGCTTAATATTTTTTTTCTTTAGCAGTTTCCCAAGCTTGTTGTCCACATTTTCCTGTAAAGACTATTAGAGGTGCTGTGGGTAAGACTTAAGAGCTATAATTTGAGTGTAATTTGTTGCTCTGTGAAATGTCTGTTCTGGTTCTACAATTTTCAACCGCTCCCAGCTCATTCCTGACCAATCTGGACTTCCCTTATTGGTTGTCAATCACATTTGTGCACCCAGTGTTGTCATAGCTCTACCACAGTGGCCTGGATGCAACACTACTCAATAGTAGAGAAATGTAGGGGGAGTTTTTTTTGGGTTGCTTATTTTCTAAATCTTGCTATTTTCTGCTCCTTTCTCCTATCTCATTACAACTCTCAAATCTTACCTATAGCCCATTTAACTGAAATTTAAGAGAAATCCCGGAGCTTCTGTGGATGTCCTTTTACCTATCCAAGTGGTAGAGTAGTATAGACAAACAGACCAGCGGACCCAATCAAAATGTAGTTGCTTTATGGCTGACCGACAACACTGCAGCTCAAGCTAAAATAATGCGTTGAAAAGAGGCTATCGAATTTGGGTTAGCATAATGCACATTCAAGGTGTCAATGGTAACACTGCAGACCGAAAACTAACCCAACCCCTGCCTTCATCATCATCATCATAGTCATCATTATCCTCACTGTCGTTCTAATCATGTTTTACATCACAATGTTTTACTAATAGTCAGCTAAGTAGTTTTCGGCCTACGGTTTCTTGATTTCCTGGTAAGTCAAGGCAGCCAGATGACTGCAAGTCTGAATTTACCTTTTTTTTGCTAACTGATATTGTGTACTGTATTGTAGTATATTAAACTGTAATTAGACTTGACTATGCTTCAATCATCGCTGCCAACCCTGTTTTAGAGTTAGAGTTAGCTTAATTATCTAGGTGTGGTGACGTGGCCGACTCTGGTTGCGTGGATGTGTGTGTGACTGGCTCCTACGTGTGTTGCAGATGAACCGGAGACCCGGGACGCATGGTGGGAAGAGATTCGCCAGGAGATCAAGTCTCATGCCAAAGCCCTGGCTTGTCACGCTGTAGTGGGCTACAGCGAAAGCACCAGCATCTGGTGTGTAGTAACATGCACACATGAACACACTCCTTTTAGGATTTGTCCATGTTTGCACTTGAGACAGGCAATACTGCACATTCCTGGCCCTATTACGATGCCCTACTTGACGCATCATTTATATGACAGTTTATCACAGATTTTGTCAATATCGTGTTCCTTTGCTCCATTTCATTTCTTTGTTTTCCACAGCGAGGAGGTGTGTATTCTGTCTGCGTCAGGGACGGCAGCCATTTTGAATCCTCGCTATATGCGCGAGGGCTGTCTGGACATTGGAAGCAGTGACCACAGGTGGATTTGAATTGAATGCCTAATTTTATAAAAAAAATAGATTGTGTTCAGGAACAGTGGCTAACGCTACGACTGTCGGTTGTGTCTTGGTTATACCAGGTTTGACGAGCCGTCACCTCCTAGCTGTGGCTTCTGTCATATCCCCTATGATGATCTCAACATGCCCTTTCCTGCCCAGCTCACCTACTGTTACCAGTGCAGACGACAGAAGGTCTCATTAGTATATTAGATCAGCTATGTTAATGAGTTTTTGTTTGTACACGTTGACTATCAAGCATTTGTGTTCCAGGTTCCCGATGTTCTCTTTACAACCATCGACCTGCCAACAGAAGCTGCCGTCACTGGTAAAGGCTGCCTAATACAAGCTAGGTAAGATTTCCAACAGTAAAATATACCATTTGTCAGTAAGTAGTAGTGGTGTCCCCGACTAAGAATTTACATAGTTGAATCTGATTCGTCAAGTCTTGCCTATAGTCGACTGATCGTCGAATCATGTTTTTTTCTTTTTTTTTTGCTCATTGATCCATATTCTCATTTGCGACATTGGCTTCCATTTTTTCCACACCAGACTAAAGAGCTGAAACACTCAATTAAACAATTTCGATTACAATTTCGAGGCCGTTCGGTGGCAGTGTGTTTTGGACTTCAAGTCCAAAACACACCGAACACCAAATCCACCTTTATATGAAACGAACGGCGCGTGTCAAAACAGCCGCCCCTATTATGTCCTATTTCACAGCGTCGCCGCGCGTCAAGTGCTGCCGAAAAGGCGCTTTTTTCTTTTCTTTTTTTTTTCTTCTGCTCCGGAGACGACTATATTCCTGTTGACGCGCTGCAGCGCGACGCTTCCTATGTGTGCTAGGGGCGGCACTTGTGTCATAGACGCGCCGCGGCGCTGCGGCGGCAGTGTGTTTTGCACTTGATATTTATACAAAAATAGGCTACATATCATGATTTATTGGGAGAAATAAACTATATGTAAAATCAGACATTCAGCACCGCCTATAGCCCGAATGGAATGATCCTGTGTTTTGCCGACGAGTCGACTATTCGGGGTCACCCCTAGTAAGTAGATAGAATAGTACAATAGACTTATTCTCAACACATTCCTAAATGACAACCTTTATATGAAACGAATTTCCACACAATAGCAGCATGAATTGATTTGTATTTATATTTTCCTTGTGTAAACATTTGGATGCCAACAAAAGATTCTGATCTATGAGGAAAAACAAAAACAAAACCAACTAATACAAAATGTGTCCCAACGTGGCCCAGGTTGTGTCGCCTGAAGAAGAAGGCCCAGGGGGAGGTGAACGCCACGTCCATCTCCAACCTGCTGCCCTTCATGGAGTATGAGCTCCACACGCAGCTCATGAACAAGCTGAAGCTGCGCAGTATGAACGCCCTCTTCGGCCTCCGGATACAGATCAGCATCGGGGAAAATATGTTGCTGGGATTAGCTGTGAGTTGTGGTTTAGTGTGATTCTGGTGTGTCTCTGGTCTGGTGTGAATCTGGTCTGGTGTGTCTCTGGTCTGGTGTGACTCTGGTCTGGTGTGACTCTGGTCTGTTGTGACTGTGGTGTGTTTCTAATCCGGTGTGACTCTAGTCTGGTGTGTCTCTAGTCTGGTGTGACTGGTGTGTCTCTAGTGTGGTGTCACTCTAGTCTGGTCTGTCTGGTGTGTCTCTAGTCTGGTGAGACTCTGGTCTGGTGTGTCTCTAGTCTGTTGTGACTCTGGTGTGTCTCTAGTCTATTGTGACTCTAGTTTGGTGTGACTCTGGTCTGGTGTGTCTCTAGTCTATTATAACTGTATTTTGGTGTGCCTCTAGTCTGATGTGTCTCCATTCAGGTGTGTCTTTAGTCTAGCGTGCCTCTGTGTTGTCCCTAGTCTCCCCCCCTGTTTGTCTATTTATACTCATGAGTTTGACCCTTGTTCGAATCTAATCTCTAGTTTGTGTCTACACCAGTGTTATGTCAGTTTTGTCCGGATGCTAATGTGTGTATGTGGGTCTCAAGTCGGCCACAGGGGTGTACCTGAGTGCACTGCCGACCCCGGGGGGGATTCAGATCGCGGGGAAGGCCTCTGGGGACCTCAGCAACGAGCAGCATGTCTTGACAATTCAGAAACGGATCAACGACACCATAGCCAAGAACAAAGAGATGTACCACATCAACCCACCGGTGAGTTTTACAAACATGTCATGAGACGATGGCTGCAAAATAAGCTACTGCCTTCAAGCCTCCCATCCTTTTTGTTTTTATTGATAAGGAATCTGACAGTTTTACACTATTGACAGTTTTTTTTTATATAAAGAAAATCTGGTGTGGAATGGCGTGTAAAAGAGGTGTAATCGGTTTTCTGTATGTAGGTGCATAAGCTCAACATCTGCACTCTACAAACACAAACAAGTGCAGCTCTGTTTTTCATTGGATCCTAGTTGCTTTGCTGCTGAGTGAACAATCCCAAATTGACCCTGTGCATCTTGATGGAGAAAACAATGCCGATACAACCTTTGTATTTAAAATTGTTGCATAGCACAGACAAACCATGAGGTCACTCACACATTGTTGCACCAATAACATGTTGGCTCAAAGTCATTTGGCAGTTTAAGCAGCAGATTTAATTTAGGTAAATGCCTGTGTATTGTGTAAATGTCTGCGTGCTCTAATAGGTGTCTTAATAGGATAATGGCAGCTCAGGTGTTGAAAGTGTAAATGTTTTTTTTGACTCTGCAACATGGTGAAAACCTATCCCTCTTGTCTCTCCCTGATCATTAAAGAAATTATTTGCCTTGGACCCAGAAGTGTTCCACGGCATAAACATGGTACTGAGCATGCCCAGTTTCAGCTGTGAGACACATCTACGCATGGCTGATACTTCACCTCTTTTAACCCCAGTTTTACACCACCTACACTTTTTTATAATCACTGTGGAGCAAGGAGTGCAAATCCCACCCTAGAATCATCTCTTTAAGAGCAGCCATCTTGGATTTAACTGAAATAGCAGGGGCTCCCTCATAAACTTGACCAAAAAAACTTCTCCCGCTTCACACTTTCACCCATATGTGCCTTTGTGGTGTATCTTTGGTTCCACCCCTTACCCTTCCAGATCCATATATTAAATTTTAACAGTAGTTGGTTTGTGGCTAATGGTGCGGCTGAATGTGGAAACCTGTTGACTGTGAGTTGCGAAATATTAACATATCCATCCTGCTATTTTTCAGTCTCAACAAAGGTGTGATGCACATGTGGGTGTTTTTTGTTTTGTTTTTCAAGGGCGTTGTGTCAGTAACGTGCCACTCTGCTTGGCTATGGCTCTTCTTGAATTAACACAGGAGCTGAGCGAGGAGGCTGCGGGCTCGCCCATCCCAGAACCTAAGCAACGCCGGCTCTTCCGCTCTCAGTCAGAGAGCTCAGACGAACTCTCTGAACTGGACCTCTCCCACGGCAAGAAGGACGCCTTCGTGTTGGAGGTGTGTGCTGCTGCTGGTGTGGGCCAGGACGGTGTTGCCCTGATGCTACTCAGTGGCTGCACTCCGATAGTCCTAGTGATTCCACTCTGCAGGGCTGGCCCTGATCCACCTTGATTGACCTTATCTAAATCTCCAGATGTTTTCCTTGATCGCTGTTTTACCCGCTGTTCCAATTGTCAAACTGTGTAAGCTGTTGACAAGAAGCTTAATCGGTGGCCGACTCGTCTTGGGGGCCGAGGATACATCAGTGTATCCTAACTGGAAGTGTTTTAGCAATTCTTCGACTACGTCATTAGACATACGCCCATAGAGCCCATGGACAAGCCCTCATGCTGGCCACATATAACACACATGATTGCCTCAGCTGTCCCAATTCCACATAGCTCCTTTCCTTGTGCTCGACAACCACTGCTTGTGCTCGAAGTGACCAAGCCACATCATCAAGCATTAGGAAAGGAGTTTCAGAATGGAGCAGTTACAGTATACAGTATATTAGCCAGACTAATGTCCTACAAGCACAGCTGTCAAACATACAAATAAACAATACATGTTGAACAGTTAATTTGTCTTCCTGCAGATCGATGACACGGATGCCGTGGAGGACATCCACTCCCTCCTGACCGATGCCCCTCCCCCATCAGGTATACCCCAGTGCCTTCTGGGTAATGTCCCACTCCATAATGGCCTCACAGCTTTAGATGGGGACCATGTTCTAACTCTGATGTTGTTCTGTCTGCTGTAGGTTTCTACAGCTGTAACACAGAAGTGATGCCTGGGGTGTACAACTGGACTTCCGGACTACAGGTTCTGCCCCAATACTCGCATGTTTGTTCCTTTTACCAACCCAAGTCTTCTGCAGCCTTACTGATGTCTATTCCTTCGGCTGTGTTTGTTTTTCTCAGATGTTTACATCAGTGAGGGTCTTACGGTTGAGTAACGCCAATCTCACCAACCAAAGCCTCAACAAGATATTCACTGACATGTGTGAAAACTTGCTAAAGGTAACTCATTCTCCTCGGTGAACAATTAACTAAGTGACTCTTTTCATGGGAATCAGTTGTGTATATGTGTGTATATATATATATATATATATATATATATATATGTGTGTGTGTGTGTGTGTGTGTGTGTGTGTATATGTATATATACACTCACCGGCCACTTTATTAGGTACACCTGTCCAACTGCTTGTTAACGCAAATTTCTAATCAGCCAATCACATGGCAGCAACTCAATGCATTTAGGCATGTAGACATGGTCAGGACGATCTGCTGCAGTTCAAACCGAGCATCAGAATGGGGAAGAAAGGTGATTTAAGTGACTTTGAACGTGGCATGGTTGTTGGTGCCAGACGGGCTGGTCTGAGTATTTCAGAGACTGCTGATCTACTGGGATTTTCACGCACAACCATCTCTAGGGTTTACAGAGAATGGTCCGAAAAAGAGAAAATATCCAGTGAGCGGCAGTTCTGTGGGCGCAAATGCCTTGTTGATGCTAGAGGTCAGAGGAGAATAGGCCAGACTGGTTCGAGCTGATAGAAAGGCAACTGTAACTCAAATAACCACTCGTTACAACAGAGGTATGCAGAAGAGCATCTCTGAACGCACAACACGTCGAACCTTGAGGCGGATGGGCTACAGCAGCAGAAGACCACACCGGGTGCCACTCCTGTCAGCTAAGAACAGGAAACTGAGGCTACAATTCGCACAGGCTCACCAAAATTGGACAATCGAAGATTGGAAAAACGTTGCCTGGTCTGATGAGTCTCGATTTCTGCTGCGACATTCGGATGGTAGGGTCAGAATTTGGCGTCAACAACATGAAAGCATGGATCCATCCTGCCTTGTATCAACGGTTCAGGCTGGTGGTGGTGGTGTAATGGTGTGGGGGATATTTTCCTGGCACACTTTGGGCTTATTAGTACCAATTGAGCATCGTGTCAAAGCCACAGACTACCTGAGTATTTTTGCTGACCATGTCCATCCCTTTATGACCACAGTGTACCCATCTTCTGATGGCTACTTCCAGCAGGATAACACGCCATGTCATAAAGCGCGAATCATCTCAGACTGGTTTCTTGAACATGACAATGAGTTCACTGTACTCAAATGGCCTCCACAGTCACCAGATCTCAATCCAATAGAGCACCTTTGGGATGTGGTGGAACGGGAGATTCGCATCATGGATGTGCAGCCGACAAATCTGCAGCAACTGCGTGATGCTATCATGTCAATATGGACCAAACTCTCTGAGGAATGTTTCCAGTACCTTGTTGAATCTGTGCCACGAAGGATTAAGGCAGTTCTGAAGGCAAAAGGGGGTCCAACCCGGTACTAGCAAGGTGTACCTAATAAAGTGGCCGGTGAGTGTATATGTGTGTGTGTGTGTGTGTGTGTGTGTGTGTGTGTGTGTGTGTGTGTGTGTGTGTGTGTGTGTGTGTGTGTGTGTGTGTGTGTGTGTGTGTGTGTGTGTGTGTGTGTGTGTGTGTGTGTGTGTGTGTGTGTATATATATGTATATATACACTCACCGGCCACTTTATTAGGTACACCTTGCTAGTACCGGGTTGGACCCCCTTTTGCCTTCAGAACTGCCTTAATCCTTCGTGGCACAGATTCAACAAGGTACTGGAAACATTCCTCAGAGAGTTTGGTCCATATTGACATGATAGCATCACGCAGTTGCTGCAGATTTGTCGGCTGCACATCCATGATGCGAATCTCCCGTTCCACCACATCCCAAAGGTGCTCTATTGGATTGAGATCTGGTGACTGTGGAGGCCATTTGAGTACAGTGAACTCATTGTCATGTTCAAGAAACCAGTCTGAGATGATTCGCGCTTTATGACATGGCGCGTTATCCTGCTGGAAGTAGCCATCAGAAGATGGGTACACTGTGGTCATAAAGGGATGGACATGGTCAGCAACAATACTCAGGTAGTCTGTGGCTTTGACACGATGCTCAATTGGTACTAATAAGCCCAAAGTGTGCCAGGAAAATATCCCCCACACCATTACACCACCACCACCAGCCTGAACCGTTGATACAAGGCAGGATGGATCCATGCTTTCATGTTGTTGACGCCAAATTCTGACCCTACCATCCGAATGTCGCAGCAGAAATCGAGACTCATCAGACCAGGCAACGTTTTTCCAATCTTCGATTGTCCAATTTTGGTGAGCCTGTGCGAATTGTAGCCTCAGTTTCCTGTTCTTAGCTGACAGGAGTGGCACCCGGTGTGGTCTTCTGCTGCTGTAGCCCATCCGCCTCAATGTTTGACGTGTTGTGCGTTCAGAGATGCTCTTCTGCATACCTCTGTTGTAACGAGTGGTTATTTGAGTTACAGTTGCCTTTCTATCAGCTCGAACCAGTCTGGCCATTCTCCTCTGACCTCTAGCATCAACAAGGCATTTGCGCCCACAGAACTGCCGCTCACTGGATATTTTCTCTTTTTCGGACCATTCTCTGTAAACCCTAGAGATGGTTGTGCGTGAAAATCCCAGTAGATCAGCAGTCACTGAAATACTCAGACCAGCCCGTCTGGCACCAACAACCATGCCACGTTCAAAGTCACTTAAATCACCTTTCTTCCCCATTCTGATGCTCGGTTTGAACTGCAGCAGATCGTCCTGACCATGTCTACATGCCTAAATGCATTGAGTTGCTGCCATGTGATTGGCTGATTAGAAATTTGCATTAACGAGCAGTTGGACAGGTGTACCTAATAAAGTGGCCGGTGAGTGTATATATATGTATTGGCTATCGGTATATGTATTACCCAACAACCCTTTGATCTACTCTAGGCCTACTCGCCTAAAGCTGTCATAAATAAGGGATGTGTGTGTGTGTGTGTTTTCGTCGTCTTTTTTCAGAGTTTGTACTTCAAGCTGCGCTCCATGATTCCCTGCTGTCTTTGTCATGTCAACTTCACCGTTGCAGTGCCAGAGGAAGAACTCATACAGGTACTGGACTCCTAAAGAAGGCAGCACATTTCTTCTGTTGGACTCGGACATCATCAATATTCTTGATTCATTTCATCTTTAATGAACCCAGCTGAGAGTGAACGCCACAGGATTCCCAGCTTGATATTGACTGTCTGTCTGTCCCACCCTCCCCACTAGGTGGCAGTAACAGCAGTAGCCATGAGTTTTGATAAGGACCAGGTCCAGGAGAAGCCAGGAGACAAGGCCATTGCCAAAGGTCTGTATTAAATCCCAATGTGCTTCAAACAGAGCAAGTCCTTATTCCAAATGGACGGTATATCGCGTGGCCAGAAGATGCGTGTCTCCTACATCTCATTCTGTTGCCGTGACATTTCAGTCTTTTTTATTTTCAGGAGCGGGTGAACACGAGGAACAGCTGCAGTTTCCCATGGAGCTCTGCACCGAGTCTGCGTCCTCCGCCATTAGTAACCTATCAGCCAAATTCACAGGTATCCTCCCCTGCCCTTCTTAAGCCCCCCACACTCGGAGCCACTGGCCTCCCATATTTCTCACTAACTGTGATCGTCCCTGTCCTTCCTCACCAACACCCCAGGTACAGTCTCTTTACTCACACCGGCCGCAAAGCTCCACAAAAACCACCTGTTAATGGTGTCCTCTCCAGGTAAAGCAACAGGGCTAGTGGGTGTAGGCCATGCTAGTGCATTTAGAACTTTGTGCAGTGATGTTGTCTAGGTAAAACAAGTCCAGTGCCCCGGTGTAGGATGACGTATGATACCTTGTATCTATGATGACATGATACATGATATATGGTGTCTTTGCTTTCACGTTTAAATGTTGCTGCATACTGCACCAGTAAGGCCAACTTGAGTCCATAAGCAAGCCAGAAATTCCGTCTTGAATTCCTTTGAATTTATACAAGACGGAGAGAGATGGAGAAAGACAGATGGGGAGAGAGAAAGACAGATGGTGAGAGAGACAGACGGAGGGAGAGAGAGAGACAGACGGAGGGAGACAGACGGAGGGAGAGAGACAGACGGAGGGAGAGAGACAGACGGAGGGAGAGAGACAGAGAGAGGGAGAGAGACAGACGGAGGGAGACATAGAGACAGACGGAGAGAGAGAGGCACAGATAGAGAGACAGATGGACGGAGCAAGAGAGAGACAGACGGAGAGAGAGACACACAGACGGAGAGAGAGAGAACACACACACAGACGGAGAGAGAGACGGGGAGCGAGAGACTGATGGAGAGAGAGACAGAAAGAGAGACAGATGGGGAGAGAGAGAGACAGACAGACAGACGGGGCAAGAGAGATAGAGAGAGACTCTACAATGTGCAGCTATAACGTACAACTTGATGTGTGTCTACAGGTGTCACAGAGAATGCCAGCGGTCCATCCAGAGGTAAGCTCTCTCGCCCTCCTCTCTCTCCCCCCTGACACACCTCTCCTCGTGCTACCATGACTACTACACTGCTCTGTTTGGATTTCATCCTTTGGTCTGTAGGACAGGTTCACTGCTGTTCCCAAACCTCTCATCCTCTTATATTGTTTTTCTTTTGTTTTTGTTGTCGTTGTGTTTGTTTGTTGTCCTGTGTGTGTGTGCGTGTTATTTTTTTACTTTCATTGTTTTTTGGGTGGAATGTGTGCGCGCCTGTGGTGGTTTGTGTGTGTGTGTTCTATGTGTGTGTGTGTGTTCTCTCCAGCTACCTCGGTTGATTACGGTTCCTTTGCAGACAGATGCAGCACCTGGCTAGAGCTGATTAGGCTGAAAGCTCACACCATAAGACGAGGATCAGTTAAGACAAGTAGGAGGACTCAGTCGCTAGCACGCTCTGGTGATCACTCTTATACTGACGCAGTACATCGTTCCTACATGCACACTGGCGCGCACACAAATATACCTACACGTGTATAGATACAGGCGCACACACATGCAAGTTCACACAGCCCTCCCTGCATGCCACTGGGGGGCGGAGCACTCTAAATCAAGCGCCAGCTTATTATTGGCTAGTGTGAAAGCTGAAGCCCCACCCCTCAGGGAGAGTGATATTGGCTAATGTAGATTGTGTAACGTGACCTCATCAGGTAAAGTGCATTCATTGTGGAATTGGTTTTAGGAAACCTCCTGGCTTCTCTCCTTTTTACTCTCCTCCATTTGAGATAGAACTTAGAAAATAAAAGCAAACTCAAATGGGTCTCAGTCTAGTCTAGATATTAGTGGTCAGCGATGACACAGTGGCAGTGTACCACACTGAAAACACAACATATTGGGGGGGTGGGGACCTTAAGTAGACCTTCACTTAGCGTCACCCATGTGGCCATCGAGTTCTAGTTCCATTTAGTCCTTGTCCCGACACAAGCAGCTCTCACCTCCTCCGTGCAGTAGAAGAAGAAACATTGCACAGTAGAAAGCATCTTTCACACTCTCACTCTGATTCATGTGCTCAGACCACAGCTGTCCCCTTCACCATCTCCATCTCTCCAGCCTCTCCCCCACGCCCCCCCCTCTTTGTGAACATCCACCCATGCTCCTCAATGCAGATACACCACACACATGTAAACACACACTGCGCAGCTGTGCCCAGGTCTGTCTGTCTGTCTGCAGACACTGTGTGACTGTCTGTCCGTCCGTCTCCAGCCGCATGAATCTCATGGCAGATGGGGCTTTGTTTTTAAGTGTGTGTGTGTGTGCCACACTGCTACCACTCTGTTGCACGTGAAGCGCACAGACGGGTAATCTTTTCACCACGAGACTCATGCACGTTGTTGTTGTTTTCATGCACGTTGTTGTTTACATGGTCAATGCACACGCTCAAGCGGACCCCTGCAAAGTAGTAGTACATACTGTTTACTTCCACAATATTACAATATCCATTCTACATGGTTCATACTTTCTCATGGCTTTCGTTCTTTTTTTTCTCTCTTACAATCTTTCCTTCCGTCTTTGCCTTTTTATTTTAATTTATTTGTCCATTTCTCGCTCTCGCTCTCTCTCGCTCTACCTCTCTGTCTGTGGCTCTCTGCCCTCCTCCCGACCTCCCCTGTGTTTCCTGTGCAGTCTCGTCCTCAGAGCGCTGCAGTCCCCTGCCGGAGGGTCGCTCCCGCTCGCTGCGCTCCACGCGCTCCTTCGGCGGTGGCGGCTCGGTCACCGTGGTGAAGATGACACCACTGTCCTTCCTGCCCGGCACGCGCCTCATCAAGTACCTGGGCATCATCAACATGTTCTTCATCCGCGAAACCACCTCACTGCGGGAGGTACGGAGGGGGTGGTACCCAATCTGACTATAACGATTCCGTTATTGTATTCCCAGGCATGTGCTTACACTGTGGTGTTTGTGTGTGTGTGTGTGTGCATTCTGCAGGAGGGCGGTGTGAGTGGTTTTCTCCACACGTTCATAGCGGAGGTATTTGCGATGGTGCGTGCCCATGTAGCCGCCCTAGGGGGCAATGCTGTGGTCTCCTACAGCATGAAGGAGTGTGTATTCATGGAAAATCCCAACAAGAACCAGGTACACATGCACACACACACCCACACACATGCATTCTAAGCCCACCTTCATTTGGTTGGATTCTCTTCTGAAGGTCCCCTCTGGGACGAATGTAGTGCTCTTATCTTGTGATGCATATTGTGTCCCTGATTGGTCCTCCCAGGCTCAGTGTCTCATCAACGTGAGCGGTGACGCTGTCGTCTTTGTCCGCGACACTGACCAAGAGGCCACGCCCCCTCTGATCAACAGCGGACCGACCTCCTGCGGCGGGACAGATGGGACTGCTTAGAACCCTCCGAAACCATCCTAAAGCGCATGCAACCTTTCCTCCCCCACACGCCGTCCATATACAAGGAATTTATGGCTGCCTTAACACTCTCAATCTCAACTTCCAAAGGCTAGCGAGCCTGGAGTGAACCTACATGCATCTCTCTCTCCGATACTCTTCTTTTCTTTCTTTTTTTCTTCAACAAAAACATTTGTGTATGTGCTCCTGAGATGTAACGGGTAGTAAAATATCTGGCCTACAGCCTACATCCATCCACACGAGGTGACATCCAGTGACATCCAGTTTTGACAGCTTGTGTTTTCTGTGTACACCATTGGTGACACTTTGGTGGGGCAGCTTCGTGTTTTCATCCCCTACACAAGCCACTGTAGCTGGCCCAACTGAAAGGGACAAAATGGGTCAAACTCCCAACTGTATGACATTGAACTAGGTCTGGTTTCTGAAGATGCTCGTTTGCCTTTCGTGGGCATAACATCAATCAGGTGACTGATTTGATGTTGTATACCAGCTGTGTTTTTTGACAAAATGTTTTTTTTGTGTATTTGGTACAACCTGCAAAAGTAATAACAATACTAATTCTATTATAACTCCAGTTCTATGATTGTAGGGCTTATGGGCTTATCCTGCGCACTTAAAATTTCAACAATGCACCAATCAACGTGGGCCGCGCCCACATTTCCCACAGCACTGAGTATATAAGGCCACCGAGTATATAAGGCCGCCTTATGGGCTAAGGTGAAGCTGCGAGCGGAGCCCGATAAATGTATCTCTGCTGGACACAAGTCCCGGGGGCACACCGGACTCAAGCCACACGTGCAAAGCACGACAGCCACAATAAAAAAACAATTCTCTTATGACCCACGAAGGCGGTAAACAAGAGAACAGATTGAGTCTGTACTTCTGACTCAAACCTACTTTTTAGGAGAGATAATTTAGTTGATTTGGATTACTGAAAGAAAAAGGACGAGTGCTGCTCAACGCGGCCTTATATACTGTCAAGAGAAATGTGGGCGGGATCCACGTTGATTGGTGCATTGATGAAATTTTCAGTGCGCGCGAGCACTTGCGCGGGATAAGCCCATAAGGCGAAGCCTACAAGAACTAGAGCACATGGATGCCTCCATTTGTTCATGTCTGGGAAATGTTGGAGTGGGTTTAAGTGAAACAGGCTCATCCCTATAATAAACTCTAATTGCCTTTAGATATTTCATAATTTTAATAATTAATTGTATAATAGATTGGATATGAGAGTATATGTTTAGAAGATGTCGACCCCTTGTTGATTTGAACTGTGTTGAACAGGATATGTAGTTGTTTGTCTACATGTCATCGCATCAGATACTAACCTAAACAGTGAGCGAACAAATTGGTCCAAAATGCTTTCGTTTTAACTGACAGACAACGTCTCTATACTACTGAAATAGCCAATTAATATTTTTTTGTCTGATGCTGGAAAAAAAAATACAGTCAATAGCCTAATATAATCTAGTCTAGGTAGCACAAGAAATATTTTGTGATTTAAAAAAAAAAAAAGTATAGTATTTTTGTAAGATGAAATTATATTGGTAAACTGACTAATTTTCTGACTCTGCTCATTTTGCATGTGCAATTAAGTCCTGATATTTTGACTCATATTGTGTCGGGAATGCTGGTACACTTGGAGTAATGTTATAGCAGTTATCAATTCATATTTGTTGTTGAAACTTGAATGTACATACATTACTGTGTTGCTTTGTGTTTAGCAGCATGCAGAATCACCTCGCCATGATTCAGCTTGGTTGCCTCAAGTCTTGCACAGTAAACTCATCTGAATACCAGATTCAGTCTTTCTTTGTTTACTCCAGTTTGCCGTGTGTGTGTGTGTGTGTGTGTGCGCGCGCGTGCGCAAATCATACACCTGGGGGTTATGATTCTGTACCCGCTCTGGTGCAAAGACGTTCAGTTCTACAACAGCACTAAAATAGCGACGTAATAAAACGTGATTAATATGATTATTAAATAACATTGTTTTTGTAAGGAGTACAAACGGACCGCCTCCATCATCGGGTATCTTCGCTACGGGTCACGACGTGTCTTCCGGTCACGTGCCCACACGGAGGCGGGGTCTCGTGCTACCGGAGGAGGAGCAGCAGCAGTCCTCCCGCGACACCGCGCTGTGCTGCACCGGGGCGGCAGGAGGACACTCACCATGAGCTACGTCGCACTGCCACGCCGCCTGTTCCTCTGGAGCATGGCGGCGATTTACACGTCCGCGTTTGTCTCCCTTTACATGCAAATACCAGGTAAGCCCAGCTCAGCGTCTCGGGTCTCCTTCCTGCTAGCGGGTGTGTTGGCTTGCTAGCATGTGAACTCCGCTACTAGCGGTGCTCCCCAGACCCGCCTGCCGGGACCACCTGGTCCAGCAGGCGGCGTAGTCGGAGCCACGGCACCGCCCCTGCCGGTCCTCGGTGCAACGTTTACACACTGATGAGGAAGTGTTCTTATATTTGGTGGTTAAATCAAATAAAGTCTGTTTTTTAAAGGGGGAAAAAAAGCTACACGAATGAATAACTCCACGAATAATTAAAACGTTTAAAAGACAGTTACAGTTGTCTTGGATCACCCTGTGTGTGTGTGTGTGTGTGTCTATATGTATGTGTGTGTGTGTAAATTAATGCAAATGTTTGTGTGTTTTTATAACAGGTCTCTACGGTAACGACGGGCTGCTGCCTGCACGAAAGCAGCTGCGGTACAGCAGCGACCGGTCCGTGTGGGAGCAGTTCCAGTTGTCGCCCACGTTGCTGTGGTGGTCCCCTGCGGTGGGCCTGGGCACCCACACCTCCGTGGAGCTGCTGTGTCTGGCCGGGGCGGCCCTCGGCCTCGCCGCCACGCTGCTGGAGCCGCTCCGGGACAGCCTGCTGTTCTTCTGTCTCTGGCTGCTCTATTTGTCCCTCTACCAGGTCATTTTCGGTTGAAGTATTTGGTGCCCACCGCAGTATTGTACGCCTGTGCGCTTCTGTTGTCATACTTCCCAGTTCATGTTGTGGGAGAAGTCCTCGCACGTCCTTCGCTGGGGACAAACGGTGTCTGATACCTGCACACTGTTCGTACATTTGCTGTTTTGCTATACTTTTGTTTCCAAGTTCCACTGAAATTAAACGTAGATAAACGGAGTTTGTCCTTGGAGCAACAGAAGCAGGAGCAAAAAAAAAAATCAACTTATCTAATCCCAAGTTATGACCTTGGATTCTTTCCATGTTCTCAATACACCATTATAATTACTGTTTAGCCATCTGTTCTTGTCCCGCCGTCATCTCCTGGGATCGTCCTTGAACAGTTTTTGTTTTTGCCGAGAAACATTGGTATCTATATTGCAACCTTTGTTACAGCCTGGTGACCAACTCATCCCCTCTTAACCTTAGCTTGTGACACGATTATAATTTTGTTTTAATATGGTCAATGTGGTTTATACAAAATGAACATGTATCATTGATCCGATTGGGACTGAAAAATGTCTTTTTTGTTTGTGCTTGTTCCAGGTTGGCCAGGTGTTCCTCTACTTCCAGTGGTGAGTATTTGAGTAATACTGGCATGATGGAGTGAAAGGCTGAGGTAAGCATGTGAATGGTGGTCGTTATTAATTAACTGGCTGGTACCACGAGTGAGATGTTAGGGTTACATCATTGTGTTTGTGTTGCTATGCCATGCCTTGGCTCCATTCCAAAACTCCTTGCCTAAAGCTCAATCATAAGTCTTGATCAGTCGAGCTTTGAAAACATGCAGTAGCAGTCGAGCACACGTAAATGCACACAGAAGTTCTGGCTTTATGGGCTTATATCCAATGGGTCAAAGAATTGCAAATACAAATATTTGGGAAGACTCTGCCCCTCGAGCATATTGCAGCCCAGGCACTGCCTGCTAACTAACAAACTAACAAGAGAGCCAACATGGTGAGAGACACACCTCGCACACCTTGGGTGCACATCTCGCCCTGTTGCCTCATTTGTTCGCTGTTTGTTTGCAGGCAGTGCCTGCAATGCTTAGGGCTCGAGTCTTGGCAAGTAGCACCGGTGTTTTTGTGTGCCTTTACATTTTTGGGATTGCGGAAACGGTAACGAAAACTTGTAGTTGTAGTACTTGTAGTCCACCAACCGAAGACGGAGAAAAAGCGATGCAAAAAGTGTCATTGGTAGCACCTATTGTAAACTAAATCTAATTCCACAGATTATATTGGAAAGTTGCGCTAAATGATTTAAAAAGTCTTTCACTACCCCAACAGGTGTCTCAATGTGTTGAATCGGTGGATTGCCTCTTTAAGTAATCAACAATTGGAACAGCGGGCAAAGCGTCTGGGGATTTAGGCAGCGCGGCTTGAATCCCTTTCGATGGACTATTGGAACGCAACCCTCTTCACATTTTCTCCTGCCGTGTTCCTGTCACCCATGTGCCTCACTCCTTCCCACAGGGACAACCTGCTGCTGGAGACGGGCTTCCTGTGCATCCTGGTGGCTCCACTGAACCTGCTCCGCGGAGGCTCCCGGAAGGTCCGAGAGCACGACCGCGTCACCTTCTGGTTGGTGCGGTGGCTCCTCTTCAGACTCATGTTTGCGTCAGGCGTGGTTAAGCTCACCTCCCGCTGCCCAACCTGGTGGGGCCTCACAGGTGTGTGTGTGTGTGTGTGTGTGTGTGTGTGTGTGTGTGTGTGTGTGTGTGTGTGTGTGTGTGTGTGTGTGTGTGTGTGTGTGTGTGTGTGTGTGTGTGTGTGTGTGTCCACCTTCAGGACCCCCAGTTGTATAGGGAAGGAGGGTTTTAGCCATTTGACCATTTGTAGTGATTCAGCTTTTGACGCTTTTGTCCAAAGTGATTCTGAGAACAATTGAAGCATACGATAGCAAATTTCTACAGTTTTTACACTCAAACAGGTGCAGAGTGACAAATGCTTTGTCAGAAAACCCATGCGACCCATGAGGTACAATTTATTTATTCACACGCACCACACACAGACATGTATATTACATCACATTCCAAATCGCATACAAAAGTAAAAACACTGCGATCAGACATTTGGTATGGGGTCAGAACAGTCTCATTAATAATGAATGCACAGAGAAGGATTCACAAATGTATTTTGTGATTTTATATATAAATTACTCTCTTCTCACAAATACATTTCAATGCACACACAAATGGATTTCGGCATGTATAAATGTAAAATAAATCCATAAACAAAAATAAGTTTCACAAACACATTTCTGATCCACACACAAATGTGTCTTGTTTAAAATAAATGTAATATAAATCCATAAATATATGAATTAAAAAAATATTTGCAATTTTCATCAAAAATGTATTTGGATGTTACATTTATATACAAACTGTTAAACTTGAATTTACAAGACGCTTTTCATTTGAGAACTTGTTTGCATTTGTGATTGAACTGGTCTGTATTTGTATGTGGATTTTTGAGACTCCCCTGACACGGCTGGATTCACAAATGCATTTTTTTCAACAAGGAACTTTCTGTAGCCAATCAGATGCCTGCCTCGTTTTCAGCCAATCACATGACTGCAGTCCAATGAGGGGTACCTCACCATGGCCAGAGCACAGCATTTTCTCTGCGCATTTTGCGTTGCTTTTTGGTCAAATAAAAAAAAAAGATCCGGACTTGACCTTTCTTCCACTTGAGTTCAGCCTCAACATGGCGCCTGGGAATGGCAATCACGATGCAAGTGTAAGTGAAACTTCACTAATTAAGCTAGTTAATTACCGATAAGGTTATGTTTTCTGATTACTACGCTTACTTGGATCATATTATGCTAGCTAAGTGAGTTTATGATCCGTTCATAAGCATTATATGGCCAACTAGTTAGCTAACGGTAGTATTAAAACGCTACAATACATTCATGATGCGTTATTCATGCACGCCTGGACATTTTTCACTTACACTTGAATCGGGATTGCCATTACCAGACGCCATGTTGAGGCTGAACTCTTACAAGTGAAGTCCGATAACTCTTTTTTTTTTTTTTACACCGAAAAGTAACGAAAAATGGGCAGAGAAAATGCTGTGCTCTGGCCATGCTGAGGTACCCCTCGTGGGATTGCAGTCATGTGATTGGCTGAAAACTAAGGAGGCATTTGATTGGCTACAGAGAGTTCCTTGGTGAAAAAAATGCATTTGTGAATCCAGCCGTGTCAGGGGAGTCTCAAAAATCCACATATAAATACAGACCAGTTCACACACAAATGCAATCAAGTTCACAAATGAAAAGCGTCTTGTAAATTCAAGTTTAACAGTTTGTATATAAATGTAACAACATTCAAATACATTTTTGATGAAAATTGCACAAAAAAAATTAATATATTTATGGATTTATATTACATTTATTTTAAACAAGACACATTTGTGTGTGGATCAGAAATGTGTTTGTGAAACCTATTTTTGTTTATGGATTTATTTTACATTTATACATGCTGATATCCATTTGTGTGTGTGTATTGAAATGTATTTGTGAGAAGAGAGTAATTTATATATAAATCACAAAATACATTTGTGAATCATTCTCTGTGCATTCATTATTAATGAGACTGTTCTGACCCCATAATTTGATGATAGTGTTCGTTAAAACAGTAAAAAAAAGTGTCACGAACAGCAAGTCCACCAGAGCATCTCATCAAAGCTTCTACCTAGTCGTGCTAATAGTGAAGAGCTGCAACTTTCAGAAGGTCATGCAGAAGTCTGCAGATCGTATGGTGCTGCATGGGAACCAGCCAACATGGGGGACAAGAGTCTAGATTGGAAATTAGTTCCCTATTGGTTTCCAATTACTAGGAGGCTTTACTTGATATTGAAGGTTGTTATTTTTTGTCATGAGTATTATGAGAAGGAAATATGTCATAAGTTATTATTGAACTGTGTGTGCAGCTCTGACATACCACTATGAGACCCAGTGCATCCCCACCTCCCTGGCCTGGTTTGCCCACCAGTTGCCAGTGTGGTGGCAGAAGCTCAGTGTGGTTGGCACCCTCTTCATCGAGATACCTGTACCATTCCTCTTCTTCAGCCCACTGCGCAGGCTTCGAATCGGCGCCTTCTACCTGCAGGTTGGTATTTTACTTTACTTGCCTGTGAGGTGGATGTGAATAGAATGATTTGAATCGTATTGTAAGTGTAGCGGTGTGAACTAAGCTGAAAAAAACAAAAACAGAAGAAGCTCAAAAAACACAGCAAGAAGATAAATACGCCCGCTTGACTATAGGAATTGGCAACCTTTTCTTATGGTCCAGTGCTACGCTGTTGGCACGAGTTCGAGTCCCTTGGTGGCAAACCAGGATGGAAGCTGTGTGTGTGTGTGTGTGGGTGTGGGTGTAGGTGCTACTGCAAGTCCTGATCATCCTGTCAGGAAACTACAACTTCTTCAACCTGCTGACCCTGGCGTTGTGTCTTTCTCTTCTGGATGATGAGCATGTCCACTTCTGGCTCCGCAAACCACAGACTACCAACGGTATAGTATTTACCAGACACACGCCTCACTCGGTATATTATGTCTTATTGTAATCTAAGGTCTATTCTCCTATCAGTTCTATGGTGAAGGGCAGTGTTTCCCAACCTTTTTTAGTCTCATGAACCCCCACAGCCCCATCATCACGGCTCAAGTATCCCTTCATCCACGCCAAACCACAAATGTTTTCCTTTCAACAAATATTATACCATTGTCATTTAGCATCATTATTAACATGATTGTGGCCACAGTGTTTACAATGAAAGCAGCTGAGGCATACTTTATTTTCTGGTTATAAACACTTTGACATCGTTATAAAACGTCTAACATTGATTTACTATTCATTCCATTGTTTATTTTTCTGACATCGTTACTTGCAATTTGTCACTGGCTGCCATGTCAGGCTTCCCGCGATCTGCTCCAGTGTGCTATCTTCCTGTTACCCAGAACGACTTTCGCTACCCCCGCACTCAACATCAGGAGGCAGCGTTCTGTAAATTGTACATTTATAAATTGAATAAATTAATCAAATGTATTATAACAATATGTGTAACATGCTTTATTATTCATTGTGAAAGCTATAGCAAGACATTTTGCAGTATGCTGTGATACAATATGCCACACGGGCGATCAAATTTTGACAGTCAATGTCACCTGTCAATGATTCGATTCGATTGCACAATTTATTATGATGCATCTCGATGTATCGCATCCTCAATTTTCTATATTACCGCACATGGCTACTTTTTCATCAATTATTACAAGCAATCAGATTTAGAAAGTGCTTTAAAATCAAAATGTCAACATAAATGTTAAACATAAATGTCTTGACATTAATTTACTATTAATTAATTTATTTATTTGTGAACCAAAATAAATGGTATAGGCCTAGCCTACCGATATTTGTGTGAAAATGTTGAAAACAACCCTCAAAAACAAGACATAAATCCTTCTGCAGTGCATTTGCAAGTGTGCTATAATCTACTAAAATAAGGTGTTCACATAGCATCTCTTAGAGCACTTCCTGAATGTGGCAAACATCACAAACATGACTGAGTCTGAACACAGCAGACAACAGGACTGCAACAGTAAATACTAAATGGCACCAAGCTGCTAAGTAGTTTAGTGTACTTGTTCATAAAATAACAATTTATTTATTTATTTTTGGAGATCTAACAAATCAATATCTTTACAAATACCCCCTGGAAACCTGTTCATGTACCCCCAATCCCTGGTGTGTAGATCACCAATGGGTTTGTTATGGTTGTGGCCTCTGCTTCGTTCAGGTTCCCAGCCCAAGTCCAAGCTGTGGTCCTGGCTGTGCTACCTGGTGGAGTTGGCTGTCTGGTCCGGCCTAATATTCGGAGCCATCGTCTGCTTTGACCTGCAGCTGGACTGGGCCAAGAAGAGTGTGTCCTCCAGGACTGGTACGGGTCTGCACACTATTTTGACACACACACACACACACACACACACACACACACACACACACACACACACACACACACACACACACACACACACACACACACACACACACACACACACACACACACACACACACACACACACACACACAATTAATTTGTATTATTTTCAAACCTTTAGAAATATATTAAAGTAATAATCTCGAAGATTTTACCTCTGAAGTCGCCATTTATCGATCGTGGAATGAGGTAACGCAATGGTGAGTGAGCCTGTGGCCCACTGATAAAAGCCCTTGCATTTGCAGTGTTATGAATGTTACAAACTGGTTATCACAAGTGGCGCACAGGTAGTGCGCCATAGCAGTGATAGTCCCACCAGAGAAGGTAGACGGAGCTACTGTGTGTGAAGCAACCTATTTTTTTTTATGACAACCATTTTTTGTATTCAGTAAATAGTAAGTGTTATAGTTAACGTCTCAGAAGACATTCCCTTTTCGCTTTCATGTGTGCTGGTATTGTTATGGAGGTGTGGCAAGGGGCCAACTGACTCACACAGCGAAACTGTTTGGTTCTCTGGGAAGCCATGGGAGTAGGGTCCAAAAACACACCTGCATTACCGCTTATGGCCATAGATGTCGCCAAAGAGAAAAAAAAAAATCTTCAATATTACCACTTTAATTAAGTTACTTTAATTAGTAATACTAATCCAAGTCTACTTTTGTGCATTTGTTGTTCACCATTTAAAGGTCATTGTGCCGTTTATACTTACATTTTTGGAGGATTCTAAGCTTGGTGAATTCCAAGCGAACACCAGTAGTAGCTCAGCTCGGCTGTGATTCGTAAGCGACAACAGATTCTGATTTGTTTATTTAATCATTTATTTGGGCCCACCAACACAAATTGTTCCACAACTGGACGGGGACTGGACTGTTACCAAGCAACACATCATCATTTTCCTGCACACTAGCTAGCTACTTTGTGTAGGTCTACACGTTACCGCAGGCCAGCTTCTTTGTATCATGTACATTTGTCTGTATGTTTCTATTTAATGTGCAACCAGTGAAATAATATGTGGATAGATAACGATCGTCAATTTAATCAACAGTTGTTAGAGCAGCTGTGAAGCGGAGTGATAAATGTAAGGGATAATCCCCGATGAGGTGTGCACACCTCATCGGGTGTGCACACCTATCCCGCTCATACCATAGCCACTAGCGAATCATTCAAATATAAGGGCATTGATTCATATTTTGGGGCAATTCTGTCTCAAAAATACAACTTTTAGCTTGCACTATTTTTTGTGTTCCTGGAAAAAAACGACAAATGACCGGATAAATATACGTGTCTGACTAATGCCTGGGTCTGACTAACGCCTAATGTCAGTAAACATTAGATTTATACGGAATGTGGACGTTACCTTATTACTCCAGTAAATAGAGACGACTTTAGTAACAACCTAGCAATGTTATTACTCCAGTAAATGGAGACGATCATAGTAACGACCTGGCAACGGGAAAGCTTTCTAAACGTAGTCCCATCTGATTCCGGTCCAAGTTGACAGTTATTAACGTTTCGTTTAGTGCATTAATTTAGAACGCTGATAAGCCTGCTTCAACAACTTGTGGAAATCGAAAGTTAATCAACACCCCTCCAGCCAATCAGAATCGAGTATTCACCCAGGCCTTGGTATAATGTGTTTTATTCCCTGCAGCATTTACATTCCACCACTTCAACCAGTTCCTGAAGAGTGTCACCATCCCCTGTATCTGGCTGGGTGTTCTTTCACTCACCTGGGAGATGGTCTCTGCTATGTTCAGGTAGCCCACAGACACCTTGCTGCTCACAGTTCCCTATAGGAATCTAGTTTGAAGGGGAACCGTCACGCTTGGTTATTTTCTCATTTAAGAGAGTGCTGCTTCATACTGTGTGTTGGGAAATCACGGTCTGCAACATCTACTCATCCACTAATATAAATTACAGAAAAGTTGGACCATTTACATGATTGGTCATTTGGACCAATGGAGAACACAAATCCTGGACCAATGATGTCCAACTTTTGCGTGATTTATTTTTGCGGAAATGCAGTTTAAGTTTACGACTGCGATTTCACAACAGGCGTATATACTAGAAAATAGCCAAGCGTGGCGGTTCCCCTTTAATAGGTTTTCGTGAGGGGCTTCTAAGAGAGACCTATGAAAGTCTGAAAGTATGTTTGAGTTGGTGTTTTTTAATTTTCTAATTAAAAAACTAATTAAAAATATTTAACCTAAACTGGTCACAGGCAAATAAATGAGGGCTAGAGCTGGGTATCATCACAGATTTGTTTCGATTCAGTTAGGGATATTTCAGTTATAATACCAATTTTGCTTGGATATGGAAGATTCTCAGGGAACTAGTGCTGTTAATGTTGCATTATTAAAAGTGAAGAACCAAAGGCTACGCAAGACTAACAGGGTTTATGCTTCAAGCATCCACAGGAAAAGGCATTTATTAAAAGATCGATCTCAGGATTTAATGAATCGATATCGGATCATTCAAATGAAGGTCGTGAATCGTAAAATTGATTAATTTATTTTTTTAAACCCAGCCCTAATGACGGCGAAGCATTTCACTGTGTATGTATAACTGTGTATATGAGGAATATGATGCGTGTCTGTGTGTGTGGTGCAGGTGTGCGTGTGTGCAGGGTTTCTTCAAGAGGTTCTGGGCTACTATCCAATGGATGGTGTTTTGCGTCGTGGTGGCCGCCATGTTTACCATCAGTCTGGTAGGCCCTGCCATAACGCCTGCTCTAAACTGAGGCTCAACACTGAAATCTCCAAAAAGAAAAACATGGAAATCACAACACTACCACTATAAATTAGTATTACCCCAATATAAACTAGCTCCAACTCTGGCTGTCATATTTACATTCGATATTTGAATATTCTTAGAATAGAAAAAAACATTTGCATTGCTAAATTAACATTTGAATGTCATATGTGCCCTGAAAATCTGTGCATGCTCTGAATGCCTGTTTTTTTTTTCATTTAAGCATAGCTGCTACAAGCCAATCACGTAGTATGAACTCGCTCAACACTCATTAGCTCACAACATGGCTGAAAGGTCAGAAGAACCACATGCCGAGAAAGTACGAGTAATTGTCACTCCAGAAAACCTACGAAGTGCCATCTGGGGTTACTTTTGTTTCTGATCAGTTGAAGGAGAAATACAGTCAAAGAAGAAAGCGCTGTGTAAAATGTGTCATTAAGAACAAGTGTACCACACAGGACACAGTTCGCACAGATATGTGATGAGTCACAGGCTTCAAAACACAACAGGCACATCTGACTAGCATGCTATTACCAGCTGCATGTTACCAATGTTGGCAATGTTACCAAGGCCACTTGATGTTACCTTCTTTTGCCATTGCCTTGTTTCTCCCCCCTCTGGATGTAATGTGTACAACTGGAGTCACCCGAGAGTATTATGCCCATGCATATTCATTTAATGCTTTTTTTAATTGTATATATATTTTGCAATAAATATTCAAATATTGGTCCAGTTGACAGCCATAGCTCCCACTGTAAATTGGTGTAAATGTACACACTATTTGCAAATGGTGTTCTTTTTATTTACTAACCACCATAATTCATTGGCAACTTAAAGTTTAATTATCCTATCAGAAGCACGGAAAGGGATCAGCTGACTTTGACCTTGTATTGCAGGTTCCGTTCACCTATGTGGAGTACGACTCGGCCGCCAAGCTGTGGCCCGGGGCGCGGCACGCGTACGAGGCCACAGAGCGCTTCCAGCTGGTGAACTCCTACGGCCTGTTCAGGAGGATGACCGGGGTGGGCGGTCGGCCTGAGGTGGTGGTCGAGGGGAGCCATGACCAGGTCACCTGGACGGTGAGGGGGGGAGCCAAGATGGCTTCTGGCGGTTCTTGTGGGATCAGATCATATGAGCCGACGCAAGGCCTTTTATTCTAAACTGAATTTCATATTGGGTGACATTACACTGTCCAGCCTACAGTAAGGCTAGTGTCAAGACAACACCGCCATCTAGTGGTCTCTGAGGAAACCTCAGGATTCATCAACATCACCCTGATGTTGGTGATGGTCAAGTCCCCTGGGGGAGGGAGATGTATAACCTTTTTTACAACTATAACTTGTAGGAGGTAAATGAAAACATACCGATGCAGTCTCTCCATTTCCTTCCCTGTGCAGGAGATTGACTTTATGTACAAGCCGGGGAATGTCAGCACGGCCCTTCCCCTGGTGACCCCCCACCAGCCCAGGTTGGACTGGCAGATGTGGTTTGCGGCCCTGGGCCCCCATACACAGTCCCCCTGGTTCACCAGCCTCATGTACAGACTCCTGCAGGGCAAGAGCGACGGTATGTTGTGGTCTCACTTGCAGTGTTGCACACGTATTAGGACTGTAGATTAGATAGGTGGCACATTACAGCTCAGTTTAGTAATGAACTGTTGTGGTCCAGAAGCATATGACGGCTCATTAAGCAGCAGCAAGCTCAGACCTCTTACTTATGCGTCTTACAGTTATGCTGAGGACATTATGGGATTGAACCCAGAACCGTTTGGCTGTGAGTCAAACACCTTAGCCACTAGACTGCCCCCTCCTCTAGCAGGACTAAAATATATATTTTTATGTTTTTTTGGGGGGGGGGGGGGGGGGGACTAAAAAAAAACTATTTACACCAGCCTTATCTTCGCAATGTTGTCGGATATACCTACCACGAGCTGTGTGTACATAGAAGTACATTCTGAATAGGTGTGGGGGGGGGGGGTGGAATGTGACTATCATTCCCTACTGGCTGTTCTCCAGCAGAGAGCAGGCTGCCGACGCTCGGACTTCTGAGGCTCGTCTTTGTTCTGCTCCTTCTCCAGTGATGGAGCTGCTCCAGTCAGACGTGTCTCAGTATCCCTTCCACACGCAGCCGCCAGCCTACCTGCGAGCCCACCGTTACAAGTACTGGTTCACCGAGCCCAAGGAGGACGGGTTCGTCTCCCCTTTCTCTTTCGTGCTTTCACTCCATTGTGATTGGAAGAATTCATTTTCTGTTTTAACGTGTGTGTGTGTGTGTGTGTGTGTGTGTGTGTGTGTGTGTGTGTGTGTGTGTGTGTGTGTGTGTGTGTGTGTGTGTGTGTGTGTGTGTGTGTGTGTGTGTGTGTGTGTGTGTGTGTGTGTGTGTCAGGTCGTCCCCAGAGCGCTGGTGGAGGAGGGTGTATGTGGGGGAGTTCTACCCCACTGTTTACCTGGGAGACCCGTTCTTGGAGGCCATGCTCCACCAGCACGGGCTCAAGGTACAAACTAATGCCATGGATGGATGATGTTAAGATAATGTGTTATATAAAGATACTATCAATTGTGAAATAACCCTCTCTCTACAAACCAAACACATCTTATTTCAATTGCATGTTACACTAGCCTCGTGACACCATCCAGATATTCAGGTTTGCGTTTCGCAATGAATATCGGTTCGTCCTTGGGTGGGAAGCAATTGATTTACACTTAACAGCCTTACATTGTAAAACAAACTCCAGCCGATCAGATAAAATAACCAAGTGTTATTCTTGCTCTCGTCGCTCTCACCGAATCTGGTTGGAAGTAAACAGATTCTCTTCTGAAAAAAGCCCTTTGTGCTAATTTCCAACTCCTTTCTGATTTCTGGTTGTTCAGTCTATTTTATATAAAACGGTTGTGGTTGCACCGTGCCTTACTACTTTCCTAGGGTGCCACCATTGCTTTGAAATTCCGCAGACTGCGGCGCTCGTTGTCCGCCGTGAACTGAAAATCCCTCCTCCTAGTGCTGATTGGTCACATCATTGTTTGTATTTTTGGGAGAGGTGTTCAATGGGCTGGAGGCAAGACTGATCTACAGAGAGACCGCATGTGAAAAAGGCTAACAGCCCGTATATCCAAACACACTTTGTGCACATTTGTAGTCAAACTTACTGTAAATCTCTCCCTCTGTAAATGTTTAGTAATTAATTCATTCATTCACAATTGAATCCCAACTCATGTCTGCAGGACAAGTCGTCTCCCCGCCGCACATCCAACGCCACGGTCCCACGAGCCGTCCGGTGGCTGCGCTCACAGGTCAGGGGTCACTCTGCGCCGGTCCTCATATGGAGCCTGTTTGCCTGCAGCGCCGTCCTGTGTTTGTTGCGGTTACTGCGACACGTGGACACGCACGCAGGCAGACAGAAGGAGAGCCCAGCTGGGTCTGAGTCTGGTGTGATGGACAAGGACGGTACTCCAGGGGCAGCCACACCTCCAGATGAGGAAGGGAAGAGTGAGGAGGAGGAGGAGGAGGAGGAGGAGGAGGAAGATGTTGACAAAGGAGAACCAGAGGAAAGTGAAGATGAAGATAAAAATGACACTCGAGAAGAAGAGCTGGCAGAGGAGGAAGATGAGGATGAAGATGAACAAAGAGTAAAGGATGATGCTGGCATGAGGAAGCGAAAATAAAGTCGATTTCTCCCTTCATCATGGTCTGCCTTTACAGTGGACTCCCAGAATAGCCAAAGAGTTGTCCATGTCTTAAAATGTTTCTGTCTTTTGCAGTAAGAGCAAAATGTTGCAGCATTACACCTGTGCTCTTCAATTCAAAATTCAAATATCCTTTGTCACCAACATCAGAGAGCTGCTACCGAAACACATGGTTCGAAGATACTATTGTGTGCCAAGATACCAAGAGAGGTGTAGTTTTATTAGTGCCATCACACATTTAATCAATGCAGTTTGTCAATGAGCTCATGTCGCATGTTTTCAGGGCGATGTTTTATTTACTGTACTGTGTATATCCATGTTTTCTTTAACTGAAATATTGTACTTACTGTGGCTCATGTCTGAGGCACATTTATTGAATATAGACTAAAACGACAGCACTTTCACAAGAAATATGTATTGTTTCTAGACTAATAATTAAAATGTACGATTTTGAAAATGTTTTTTTAGAATTCAGAATAAAATAAGAAAAACATGACCTTGTTTACTTTAAGTGCCTTTTGAAATATGCATGCCATTGATGGATATGAATCACCACATTTTATAGAAATCAAAGGTAGATATACTACACTAATTAATTTTCTGTTCACAACATGTCTTGTATACAAAAAAAGGTTAAATACAACGTGTTAAATCAATGATTCATTATATTTCTAATTCTTACTCTACATCAAACGTCTCTTAATGATAGTGACTATATATAGACGTAGATATCTTTCTGATATTTTTTTACATTTTAATAGATTGTCTAGTCAAGCTATTTATCCTGGAGACTGTCTAGATCAGTGCTGTCTGTACACTCGGTCACCACTTGAGTGTCCCAGGGCAGTACTTGTCAATAAGGGACTGGTAGTAAGGTTTCAGGGCTTCCACATTGGGCAGCTCGGTGGTCTTGGTGTACAGGTCAAATTTGCTGTGAACGAGACAAGAGTTCATTGATAAAAAAAACAAACAAACAGGGAGAAGGATTGTGTGTGTGTGTGTGTGTGTCAGCAAGCACTAGACATACTTGAACTCCTGAACCCAGGGCAGCATGCTGAGGTCTTTCTCATTACATAGATGCATGTAGTCACCATGGGAATGCCAGGGGTAGAAAGAGTGGAAGCGGATCATATACAAGCCCTTCAAAATGAAATTATAACGGTTATTTATTTTGACCATGTATATATCCTCACTGGTATTATGTTTATCTTAATCAACATACCTACATAGATATTAATTTACTTTTTATTTTTATTTTTCAAACAATAGAAAGACATTTGGGGTTTATTCTAATTTGAAACTAAACAGTATTCAGTAGGGAACTTTGCATTTTGTAATAACATAGTCTTTACTTGGATATACGTCACATTGCAGAACCACTTTAAAGACATAAAAATGCTCTTTACTGAAGACGGTGGGATCCGATGCAGACTAAGACTCCAAATCCCTTCAATTTCTTACTGCTTTCTTCACTTTAGTGTGTCTATACTTCACTGATATATCCTTTCCCTGCTAACCTCGATCATCAGGGACTTATGCCTCCACGGCGATATTAAGATTCTTGATACCACATATTCTCTTACCTCCTCTGGGATAGAGCATTCATTATACTTCATCACTCTATACAGATACTCTGTTAGAGAAAAGAAAGAAGATATGTGTAATGAAGAACCACCTGCCACACAGGACTGTCCTTTAGTAGCACATAATAATAATAATAATAATAATAATAATAATAATAATAATAATAAATAATTAATAATTAATAATTAATAATATTTAATAATAATATTTAGTACTAATATTTAATAATAATTAAAATAACTAGAAAAAGTACAACTTCAGAAGAAATTGTGGTGTGTAGCTTGGTGAAATCAAAGTTTTTAGTCCCTGGTATATCAGAAATGTACAGTAGAGTGACGTGAAATAGTGTCTAGTTTTATGGTGGCTGCTAGGGTGTTATATGTTGCTTCTTGGGTGTTTTGGACGGTTGCTAGTGTTCTGGATGGTTGTATAATTGTATAATGAGGTTTCTTTAAAAACAGCTTCACAAAGTACATAGTAACCGATATAAAGTACAAATAAAATTTCAATTTTTATGGTTTCAATAGACAAGACAATACATAAAGTAACCCAAAAAGGGCAGAGATTCGGTGTGTGCGTGCGTGGTTGTGACTTCTCTATGATGTGACCTGCCTATATGTCTCAGTGTGTGTGTGTGTGTGTGTGTGTGTGTGAGTGCGCATGTGTGCGCATATGTGTGTCTTGTCATTGTGATGAACTAAACTAAGGTTCTTACCATCATGACCCCAAGACATGTTGACGTTGTCCAGCCCACAGTTGGGCGTGTAGATTCCACATTCAGTACTAGAGAAAACATATTTTGAAAGATTTGAATAAACTGTTGCTTGAAAATGTTATTGTGTATATAGCGAGGTAGGCCTGTACGTATTTTAGCACATCAGTAACTCTTCACTAAATAATGTTACCCTTGTATTGTGTAAGATGTGAGACACCCTACCTGTATACAGGGTCAGAGCTGTTTGGGTTGTCCTGGAAACTGTTTTCCCTGAACACGATGGAGTTCTGGAACCGACAGCCGACAGGGAAGGTGTCCCCGACCACAGCCCACTGAAACACATCGTCGACACCAGTCGGTCTAGAGACCGGTCACCATGGAGACCGGTCTGTCTGGAGGCCGGTCACCATGGAGACCAGTCACCATGGAGACCAGTCAGTCTGGAGACCAGTCACCATGGAGACCAGTCAAAAATAATTTCCATTATTATCAGGGTGCCAGTATTTCGGTTGCCAGTAAAAGTCGTACCTGAGGTTCCCCCCAAAGAGCCATTGTTTTCCCGATGTCGTGAATCAGCCCCACCAGCTGGAACCACTCTGAAGGACAGCATGTAACTAGTTGTGTGTATGGGTCCGGGTGCAAGTAGGTGGGTTTTTATGATGGCGATTCCCATGATACATTGCTTTCCCCCTGAGCCTTACCCCCTGATCTTAACCACACCCTTAACCTGAAGGAACACCCTAACATAACCATAGTAACCAAATTTAACCAAACATTGTGCATCAATAAATCACTCTCTCTCACTCTCTCTCTTTCTCTCTCTACCTTTATCAGGGTGTTCCCTCCGGATGCCCTCAGCTGTTTGGAAGGCATGGAAGGAGTTGGGGAAGTCTACGTCTGGATCGGACTCATCCACCAGCTGGTCCAGGGACATGACTGCGTCCATCACCCCCATCTGAGAGTGGTTGCAGTGGGACCACTCAGAGTGCTACAGGACGGTCGAGTTAGCGTTAAACGTCATCATTGAGATACAGAGTCAGAGCCTCAGCTCAGAGAGAAGACTAATGCTGATGCTATCACTGCTGTCTATCCAAAATGTCCCACAATTCCTCCACAAAGGCCAGCCAAGGTATTGTAACTAATGTGGCCCCCAAAAAATATTGAAAGTGGACCATGACCATTGGTGTGTGTGTGTGTGTGTGTGTGTGTGTGTGTGTGTTTGTTTTGGTCACCTTTTGTTTGACAAAGTCCAGAGTCTGGTTGGTGTGCATAATCTTGTATGTTCTGAAGACACGGTCAAAAAGACTTCCACTCTAAAACACACAATAGATCCAAATCACATAGCAGTTCATCAACAGAAGATAGCAAACACATCGGTTAACGCACAGTTTGAATGAAGACAATTTTGAACTGATTACTTCAAAGTTTCTGTAATCTTCTTTATCCTTGCATTGCTTTTCCGCTATATCTGGCCGATACACCAAAGATGGGTCAGGACCCTGTAGATGCACACACACACACACACACACACACACACACACACACACACACACACACACACACACACACATTAATTATATTAATCATTGCATATATGTTATGTTCGTGTCAAATAAAACATGTAGTTTATATCCACAGAAATCTGCAGTAATCCAATAGCTGTAGTATCATCACAGTGTCAACACAGTGATATACATACCAGGTTCACCACCCTCATTGTGATGTCTGAGGTCTGTGTTGTAAGAGGGTCTCCCGCTGGGTGTCACCACTACCAGCCAGTAGACACAGACTGCTGCTGCTGCTCTGGGGATGTGTAAACTGGGCTTGAACACATGATAAATAGTCAAGGTTTAGCCATGGCCAACCCATTCTATTACGCCTCTAGGTGATGGGGTTCACCGGGACCTATCACCGAGCTGTGACGCATGGGAGACTGCCTACCTGTGTGTGTGTGTGTGTTCGTGTGTGTGTGTGTGTGTTTGTGTTTACCTCCTGGGAACAGTCATTTTTTGAAATCATCAGCAAATGTTAGTTTATACTGGGAATGAGTTCCAGGTCATCAAGGTACCATACAGCCTGTATGTCTGTCTAGGTCTTCCTATTTGTCTCTACCTCTCTAATTCCACGGAAAAAATAAAAGCACACACACACACACACACACACACACACACACACAGACACACACACACACACACACACACTGACATGGTGCCTGCACCATGCTTGTGATTGGTTATGTTAGGGGGGGGGGGTCACTTCAAGTGTAGTTCAGCAGTGTGTTGTTGTGTAGTTCAGTAATGTGTTGTTGTATAGTTCAGTAATGTGTTGTTGTGTAGTTCAGTAATGTGTTGTTGTGTAGTTCAGTAATGTGTTGTTGTGTAGTTCAGTAATGTGTTGTTGTGTAGTTCAGTAATATGTTGTTGTGTAGTTCAGTAGTGTGTTGTTGTGTAGTTCAGTAGTGTGTTGTTGTGTAGTTCAGTAGTGTGTTGTTGTGTAGTTCAGTAGTGTGTTGTTTAGTTCAGTAGTGTGTTGTTTAGTTCAGTAGTGTGTTGTTGTGTAGTTCAGTAGTGTGTTGTTGTGTAGTTCAGTAGTGTGTTGTTGTGTAGTTCAGTAGTGTGTTGTTTAGTTCAGTAGTGTGTTGTTTAGTTCAGTAGTGTGTTGTTGTGTAGTTCAGTAGTGTGTTGTTGTGTAGTTCAGTAGTGTGTTGTTGTGTAGTTCAGTAGTGTGTTGTTTAGTTCAGTAGTGTGTTGTTGTGTAGTTCAGCAGTGTGTTGTTGTGTAGTTCAGTAATATGTTGTTGTGTAGTTCAGTAGTGTGTTGTTGTGTAGTTCAGTAGTGTGTTGTTTAGTTCAGTAGTGTGTTGTTTAGTTCAGTAGTGTGTTGTTTAGTTCAGTAGTGTGTTGTTGTGTAGTTCAGTAGTGTGTTGTTGTGTAGTTCAGTAGTGTGTTGTTGTGTAGTTCAGTAGTGTGTTGTTGTGTAGTTCAGTAGTGTGTTGTTTAGTTCAGTAATGTGTTGTTGTATAGTTCAGTAATGTGTTGTGTAGTTCAGTAGTGTGTTGTTGTGTAGTTCAGTAATGTGTTGTTGTGTAGTTGAGTAGTGTGTTGTTGTGTAGTTCAGTAGTGTGTTGTTTAGTTCAGTAATGTGTTGTTGTATAGTTCAGTAATGTGTTGTGTAGTTCAGTAGTGTGTTGTTGTGTAGTTCAGTAATGTGTTGTTGTGTAGTTCAGTAGTGTGTTGTTGTGTAGTTCAGCAGTGTGTTGTTGTGTAGTTCAGTAATGTGTTGTTGTGTAGTTCAGCAGTGTGTTGTTGTGTAGTTCAGTAGTGTGTTGTTGTGTAGTTCAGTAGTGTGTTGTTTAGTTCAGTAGTGTGTTGTTTAGTAGTGTGTTGTTGTGTAGTTCAGTAGTGTGTTGTTGTGTAGTTCAGTAGTGTGTTGTTTAGTTCAGTAATGTGTTGTTGTATAGTTCAGTAATGTGTTGTGTAGTTCAGTAGTGTGTTGTTGTGTAGTTCAGTAGTGTGTTGTTGTGTAGTTCAGTAGTGTGTTGTTGTGTAGTTCAGTAATGTGTTGTTGTGTAGTTCAGCAGTGTGTTGTTGTGTAGTTCAGTAGTGTGTTGTTTAATTCAGTAGTGTGTTGTTGTGTAGTTCAGTAGTGTGTTGTTGTGTAGTTCAGCAGTGTGTTGTTGTGTAGTTCAGTAGTGTGTTGTTTAATTCAGTAGTGTGTTGTTGTGTAGTTCAGTAGTGTGTTGTTGTGTAGTTCAGTAGTGTGTTGTTGTGTAGTTCAGTAGTGTGTTGTTGTGTAGTTCAGTAATGTGTTGTTGTGTAGTTCAGCAGTGTGTTGTTGTGTAGTTCAGTAGTGTGTTGTTTAATTCAGTAGTGTGTTGTTGTGTAGTTCAGTAGTGTGTTGTTGTGTAGTTCAGTAGTGTGTTGTTGTGTAGTTCAGTAGTGTGTTGTTGTGTAGTTCAGCAGTGTGTAGTATGTTGTTTGTATTCTAGGTCAACAGTGAGGACAGCATCTTGTGAAACCTTCACTGAGCTGCTCAGGTTTAATATTTAACGTAACAAAGACATTTGGGAATTAGCTTCAATTTTTGATGACAATTAAACTTATTTTAGATAAATTAGCATTCGTTTATATTTTATATTACATGTCATGGTTTAATGTAGCAAATTACATTTGTTTTTAAACAATTAAAAACGTTTTTGTGCTTTAGTTGGTGTGTGTGTGTGTGTGTGCACGCTTGTGTGTGTGTGTGTGTGTGCGTGTGCGTGTGTGTGCGTGTGTGTATACATGTGTGTGTGTGTGTGTACATTATGTGTGCCAAAATAGTTCAGCGGTGACAATCATTACCATTGATGATTGAACAACAACCTTCCACTCATAAACTGCCAACCACACAGACTACAAACTCATTTTGGATAGTAAAATGTATCCCAGCCTTTGATTGATACTTTGATACAAGCTTTATTAGACAAGGACATGGTCATGAAAACAAGAGATTAGAGAGATGTTTTGTTTTGAAGGCTTTACTCTTTAAAAAGAGTTTTTATATGGACTTTAGTAACACTAAATATTTACAGCAAAATGGCACTGTTAATTTAATGTTAAATAATGTCTTTACAATTTCGAGTCACACTGACAGGAACAGATGATAAAGTGCTTTATTTTTATGTTCCCAATATCACTTGACCTTGAAGAACAATCATGGAAAAATGGTCCCGAGAACAATGGAAGGAACATAATACTTACAATCAATACACACAGTGATGTTTAATGAAATAATCTCTACTTATGCATCATGACTATCATGTCATCAAGGACATAACCCAACACAGTTGAATAAAGAGTGGTTAAGGAAAAGTGACTAATGGCCTATATATATATATATATATGGTTGTCCATTGCTTATCGGCTTTGAAAGATTAGATAAGGATAAAGGTTAGTGGTTATTTCAGGGGCTCTCTAAATGGTATAGGGTTAAGCGGTTAAAGGCTTTGGTTGTAAAGTTGTGTTGTACAGCTACTTGTGTGGACAACAGATGAAGTTCATAAGGTCTGGATTAGCAGCACTCAGATAGGATAGATTGGGCTTTACTGACTCACTACCAATGACCTTGTACTGAGGTGGTCATCACACAAACACTAGTGTTGTCACACAAACACTAAGTGTGTTTCTACAGTGGTCAGCCTGCATTGTGTTGATTTGAAACCTTTACAGACACTTTTTCTAAGAATGTCAGTGTCCGGACGGGATGTTTTAGTGCGCTCACCTGCTGACAGACTTTAAATCATTAATCTCACGTCTGGAGGACATGGTGCACACTCCAGACCCCAAGTCTTTCATTTAGCATTTAAAAAGAGGATGACAAACGGCTGTTTAAACAAGCAATGTTCTTATGTCCTCTTAGGCTGTCTTTGTGGTTTTTCCATTGCCTATTCCAAAGGTTACGGCTGGGTCGGTTACTTAATTTATTTAATTTTCAATAGCAACCATTGAGGCTGGAATTGTGATTGTAAATAAAGCGTACAAATAAACCAGACATAACTTATTAGGTACCTTTGATCCAAGCATAATCAGGTCCAACTTCAAAGTCAGACATGTGGAATTTATTGCCTGTTTTAGCTGTCACTGATGGAACAAATAGTAGCAGGCTGTTGACTCCCAGCCAACGAAATGTATTGGGTTCGACCCCCAATGTCAGAAGTCTATCTGTAGGCATCCTAGAGCAAGATGGCTAACCTCTACCTACTCCTACATGGACATGTATCTCCAAAATACAGCTGCTTTGGATACAAATGTACTTTAACAACAAATGATCTACCGGAGTTTTGCTAAAGTTTGGCTTGAATTGTCTTCCATGAAGTCAGTCCCACTACAAGCACGGCGCTATCCATAGCTGTGCGGACTGCGTGGGTTGATGGGGGAGGAGTCTTCTCTTCCACTCTGTCCAATCAGCTGATAGAGACGGTGGCTGAGGTTTTGAACCTGACAGGTACCCAGGATACACCCCACTCTCATCAGGTGAACATGGCTCCTCCCCACCATGTAGTTGGCATGGCGACGGGACCGGGGACCTCGCCTGGAAGTGGAGCCTCCCTCTGGGGTGCGGTAGTTTTGGTCAGGCGATGCTTCGGACAGCCTCGGCGAGGGCATGTCGGGTGCCGGGGACCTTCGAGTGACGCCTCTTGCCTTGACGCCTTGCTGCTTTGCAGTGTTGTCGAGGGCAACGGGGCGATCGAAACCACTGGTCATGATGGGAGGTGAAGACTCAGGCAGCCAAGGAACTCTGGATAAACTCAAGCTCAACCTGAAACACAGAGAGAGAGAGAGAGAGAGAGAGAGAGAGAGAGAGAGAGAGGTTAGTTATATAAAGTTAAACAGTGAGATCTCTAACAGAGGCTACAGTCATATCACGCTGGGCCTCATGTCATTAGACTCCTTGTGTTTCTGGTTTGAATGTGCTCATCTGGAGGTTAGGATGTCTGAGGAGCGCTAAAGCTAAGGCTACCCGCTCTAGCTTGTCGTGAAGAGACCCCCTGTTGCCATGGCAAAGGAACACAAATGTTAAAAAAAGAAACAAAGATTTGATTAGGAAGCAGTGTCCGGGGGGGGGGGGGCGAACAGCATGATTCTGTAGCTTCTTTAACAAACCACATGATATGTGGTTGTGTGTGTGTGTGCATGAGTGTGTGTATGCTGCATGTGCATGTGTGTGTGTGTGCATGAGTGTGTGTATGCTGCATGTGTATGTGTGTGTGTATGTGTGTGCATGTGTGTGTGTGTATGTGATGGTGGTGTTTGTTTGGATGGTATGTGTGGTATCTGTATGGTATCTGGTGTCTATATGAATGGAGTCCATGTGGATCTATATGATGTGACTCTGGGTGCAGGCCTGAATGCTCATTCTCTACTCTTTCTCTCTTGAGCAATTTATTCCAAGTTTCGTATTTAGTTTTACATGTTTCACAGAGTTTTGAAAAGAGCCAATAGCATATGGACACATGTTGCAAGTTGAAGGTTTACAGTTTTTTAACCTTCTTCTGAATTATTAGTGGCCTAGTTGCCAAGTGTGCATCTAGCGCCACCCACATTATTTTTGGAATTACAACAATATTTGATATTCGTGTTTTTCTTTTCTGTTTTGTAGGCCTACTCTGATGATGTTGCACGTGCTTGTTAAACAACTTTCTTTTTCACTGAAATGTTGTTTTTTTCATAGGTTTGACTGGTCTCTGTATTCACTGTAAAACGACTGTATTGCACTTCTCATTTGACTAATTCTGATTGATCTATATAGATGCATCTTACTAATGTTAGTAAATGTAACCCTTGCTATCGTACGACATACTCCTACATGTAACCCTTGCTATGATATGACATACTGCTACACACTACATAATGAGGACATCCCATTTCACTACAAATTTAATATGTAGAAAAGCAGACTTTCCGACTGCTATTAGATTTTGATCACAGAGTGACTGTGACACACACACACACACACACACACACACACACACACACACACACACACACACACACACACACACACACACACACACACACACACACACACACACACACACACAGCAAGGATAAATAGACCACCCATAGCTAGGGTTAGAACATGGGCAGCCCAGAGGGAAAAAGCACTTGGCAACAAGGTACTTCCTACTCTCAAATGTAGGCCACTACCTAACACAGTCCACGCCTCCTGCAGTACTTCCACATTACTGCAATGTATGGATGTAGCTATACACATGTACAGTTCTGCATTACAATTTGGCTAGAGTTCTATAAATGACTAGTGTCTTTGTGTGTGTGTGTGTGTGTGTGCATGTGTGTGTGTGTATGTGTGAGCATGTGTGTGTGTGTGCGCGGTCTATATTCTGAGCCCATTGGAGTCAGAGATGGTATCAAATGATACATAGCTGTGGTCACCATGGCAGGCGAAACCTCCCAGTCGGAGCGACTGTAGAGCAGCGAACGCGTCACAGGTCACAAGGCGAGCTCAGTGACGACAATGGTCAATGTGACCATGATCTCTATGGCCGTCCCTGCAAGTGGGCTGTCTTTATTGCTCTGTGACGTTATTACACGGTGACATTTCAGCCACATGACCCTTATAAGAGCTGATATGGTGCTATGGACCTTCATCACAAAGGTGTGATAGTAGGAGTGAAAACAGGAATAGCTCATTTAGTTAACTATAGGTCCGTAAACATGCCAGTGCCCATAATTAACCTCATGAGATACGTGTGTGTTCGCCCCTAGTTTGCTAATTAATCAGTGTTAAGTGAACCAAAGGCCAGAGCTGGTCAGGTGGATAATAATCCTTTGTGTTCAACACTTCCAATTGGCCTAAACCTCACCATACCTCCTCCCTCCCTCCTTTCCTCCCCAAACTCTCTGTATTCCCTTCCTCTCTCCCTCTCCTTCCGTCTCCAGAAGAAAGAAAAGGATGGAAAATACAGTGTGTTTGAGTGTGTGCACGCGCATGTGTGTGTGTGTGTGTGTGTGTGTGTAGGACCATGGGCTTCTCCATGAAGGAGCTTCTCTAGCATTCTTCTCCAGTTAGTGCCCAGCATGAGCTTCTCCACACACACACACACACACACACACACACACACACACACACACACACACACACACACACACACACACACACACACACACACACACACACACACACACACACACACACACACACACACACCTTTTCCCCATCGTCACTCTTTTAAAGTACTTCTGAGAACACCCCCTCACAGAACCCCAGGTTCACTCCTCTCTCATGGTCTCTATATTTCTTTTCATTTGCTCTCCTCATGTCTAGTCTGGATGTCCATCTTTTTTTTAATCTCTCTCTACCTCTGACATTTTGTTTTGTCTCTTTTGATCTCCTTCCCCTCTCTGTCTCTCTTTGTGTGTGTGTGTGTGTGTGTGTGTGTGTGTGTGTCTGTGTGTGTGTGTGTGTGTGTGTGTATGTGTCTCTCTCTCTCTCTCTCTTTCTCTCTTTCTCTCTCTTTCGACCCTTCTGTTTGTCTTTATATTGTCCTTTGTTTTTTCTATAAAATGTCAGAGGTCCTTTCTTTTCTTTCTGAGAATGTCATCCAGCTAGTGAACAACTCCATTCTGTCCTCACAAGGGCTTCCCTCCTCCCCTGAGCTCTTGAGGTGGACCAATCACACGCAGTCCACACAAGTCAACCTCCACGCATATCAGCCCAGAAATAAAAAGACAACACAGTAATAATACAGGTTTTTACATGTGTAATATAAACAACTGAATGCAGAGTAATTGCAGGTGAACTAAAGTTGAACTGCTACTTTGCATTTTGCTGTTTTTGCTGGGTTTTTTTGCTGCAGGATTTAATGCTAAAAAGGGTTAGACATTATTGGACGAAGAGCGGGGTATGGAGATTGAGAGAGATCTTGTGAGGCTGGTTGCATAAGCCTCACAAGATCTCTCTCAATCTCCATACCCCGCTCTTCCTCTCGCTTTTCCATCCCCCTTAGCTATTGGCATATGAACAACATGGCATTGGTCAGTTATGTTGAAAGTTTGGGCAATCAAGTTTTCTATTCAATTGGCAAAGACTACATGGAACTACTTTAACTGTATAATAACATTTACAACCAGCGGTCTAAAATGAGTGAACTAACGCCTGACAGCCTGAAAACGTGTAAGAGTCCACATGACCCCTATCTCGACCCACTTTCATCTCGTGGATGCACATCTCGTGAATCATAAGATGCACATATTTCTGATTCCAGTGGTAAAAAACGTACTCTTAAATGTGGCTCCTCTCCCTGCCCTAGCGGCCCTCTCCTGGGACTTGTGTCTGTTGGCTTGTGGTGTGATGAGCATGTCTCAGACAATCAACTGCCTGCCCGCAGTGTTTTGTCTCCTGCGGTTTGTTGCTGAAACCAATTGCCCAAGTCTGTCGCTCTAACCCTTTCTCACATAACTTACTTATGAGAAGTCACTTTATAGTGCCCCCCTCTCTTACACACACACACATGCACACGCACACGCACACACACACACACACACACACACGCACGCACACACACACGCACACACACACGCACACACACACACACACACACACCTCTCCCCTCTCCTTTGATCAGTCAAAACGCACGTATGTCTATTCTATTTTACTTTCAATTGTATTTTATTATTTTAACCCAATACTTAAACCACTCAATACGTATTCTATAGCTCAACTTGAATTCAGAACCGTTCATATGACTAAGTGAGTAGGCTATAATACCTGTGTGTGTGCACCATGGTGGTCGTCTTCAGAGGCCGGGGCTGGACCTCCACACACAGGAGGCAGAGGATGAGGACCCAGCATGCAGGTCGGACTGGACACATGGCAGGTCGGACTGGACCCGTGGCAGGTCGGACTGGACACATGGCAGGTCGGAGTGGACCCATGGCAGGTCGGACTGGACCCATGGCTCGGTCCCCCCCCCCAGGACGGACCTCCCCACACCTCCTCCCCACTGGGGTCACACCGGACAGCGCAAGATTTCCAAAAAAGGAGATCTCAACTTCAATAAAAAAGTTCAAAATAAAAAAGCTGAAATGAACAGAAAGTGGATATATATTGAGTCCTATTCTTTAAGAACACTAAGTTCATCAACCAGAACGACTCCGACGCGCAGCATCAGCATCCCGTCCATGCGGCTGGACGCACCAACCTCTCCGCTGTAGGGAGACGCGACGCGGCGACGAGCAGCCGGAGTCCAGAGGCTGGACGCTTTATGAAGCGCGCAACGTGAGTGCGCGCATGTGAGAGCGCGAGAGAAGGTGTGTGTGTGTGTGTGTGTGTGTGTGTGTGTGCGTGCGTGTGTGTGTGTGGGGGGGTCTATCCACTTAAAGCGCCACCTCTAATTAAATGGCATCTCTATAATCCACAAGGTCACTTCTTTCTGTAACGTATGATGTCGGAGTGGTTATGTATTATATTATTTATTGTAAATTTCACATCGTTAGGGTTACGTTTTCAACTTTACTGTGGAATGCAAACAACAATAGGCTGTGGTCTTTAAACAATATAGAAAATGCAATCCATATATATTTCCATATGATATGGTTTGCCTAATTGTACATGTAGGCTCATGAGTGCAATGTCTTTGAACAAAATAGCTGCTTCATTTTCTGGAGTTGTTGTATTTTCTGTTCTTCAACTGTCCAGGTCTTGTGTGTTGTTCTGGGATGGATGTGTGTAACTGTTTTAGGTGGTGGCTGTAGTGGTCTGCACCTGGCTCTGATTACCTCTGAGAAAACCCTGCAAAAGATGACCTTTCTCTTCACAACAAAGCAGGACGCCTCGGACCTCTATAAAGAACCTCATCTGGGGGCGTGTGTTGTTTATGGACATTTTAATGCACCAGTTATATGTGTGTTGTGCCTGTCTGCCTGTTTGTCACAGTAGTGTAGATGTGGTACTCCACACATACAGAATATCTATCCATCCTTCATTCGTCCATCCATCCATCTATTAACCATCCATCCATCATCCATCCACCCATTCATCCATCATCCATCCATCTATTAACCATCCATCCATCCATCCATCCATCCATCATCCATCGATACAAACATCATCCATCCATCAATCATCCATCCATCCATTATCCATCCATCCATCCATCTATGGAGAGAGAGAGAGAGAGAGAGAGAGAGAGAGAGAGAGAGAGAGAGAGAGAGAGAGAGACGAGACAGACAGACAGACAGACAGACAGAGTGGGGGGGGGGGGGGGGGGGGGGGGTAATATTCTGGGCCTGCTGAGAGGAAGGAATGAAAAGGAATGAAAGAATACTGCATGCAAAGGTAGTTCTGTTTTTAATTAAAAGATTCTCTACTCCCCCCCCCCCCCCCCCTCTCTCTCTCTGTCTGTGTGTGTGTGACTCAGCAGTTTGTGGTATTACCTTCTAAGCTTCTGCTTGTAACACTGTGAGCCCTATCTGAGTCCAGCATGTGCATTAACACATCTCCCCGGCCTGCCACTAAAAACAGGCCGGGGAGTGTGTGTGTGTGTGAGAGAGTGTGTGTGTGTGTGTGTGTGTGTGTGTGTGTGTGAGAGTGTGTGTGTGTGTGTGTGTGTGTGTGTGTGTGTGTGTGTGCACCAGACACTTATCCGTCTGTCCGACCTCGTTGCAAGAAAAGATGCTTTGGCAGAGATTTGAGAGGCCATATTTCAATGTGAGTTTTGGTAATGCCTGAAGAACACCTCAGGCTGAAATCAGAGAGAGAAGAGACCCTTACCAATCAAGTACAACTGATTCAGATCTAGAAACACACGTAAGCTACAACTATAAAATCATGTTCCCTTCGTCCTCTTTCTCTATTCTATTGTAGTAATTAAATGTGATACAATCGGACATGATAATCAAACTTTTTAAAAACTTGTTACAGACCAGTGTTGATGAGCTATTGCTCTTGGCCTCATGGTTTCATAATGATGCTATTTTAAATGAAATGCTCAGTATCTGTAATGTTGTAATGTAATGATTGTGTTGTTTATATTGTGAGAACTTATCAAGGCCCTGCATACAGTGGTTGGGCTGTGTGTGATGGTTCCAGCATGCTGAAAATAATCAGCAGGACATCTTGGAAAGGGGAACTGAATCAGCTATTCAAGCATCGCTTCTTAAAACTCTCCTCAGCTCCTTTCGCCTGCAGAGAACCACTTGCTCCTCTTTCTTGGCTTAGGCAAACATTTACTAGTGGCCAACTCTGGTGTCCACATCCGGTCACCAATTTTGAGCGGGTATACGTGAACCCAGGCGGGTTCTCATAGGACAAACCCATTTATTTGTGTAAATTGAATGCAGTGTAGAGGGTGGTGTGTATTGGGTTGTCCAGTGTCCTGGGTTGTCCTGGGACCACCAGCCAGACCTGTATCACCACACACCTGATCGGTAAGCAGCTATAGACCCTGATCACCAATGTGTAAGGTTAGCTAATATAGGCCTATTTATTTATATATTTATTATTTATTTATTTTATTGTTATTCATTTTTAGTAAAATTATCTAGATCTATCTGTAGTAGACCTACAATGTTGGTAGCTACAAATAGCAACAATCCCATACAATTCATTTCACCCTATACCTGATATATTGCTATTTTGAAAGTTTTAGCGTGTACTTTACTTGTAGGTCCACCAGGGGGGGCGCTTGCCCTGTTGAGAGGAGAACACCTCAGCAGTACAGACACTAGTGCACGACCAGCAGGGGTTCCCAACCTTGTCCATGCCAAGGCCCCCAAAAAGCATAAGCTGGCCGGGGCCCCCCTTTTGCAAGATGTATTTAACCCATTGACAATACTACGGCAAATGTAAAAAAAAAAACAACAACTTCTGAATATATTTCCTTACTTTTATTAATGCAATAATAATTAAATGTGTATTTCAAATCTTTAATCATTCCATTAGATTTAATATTTCTGTTTTCCATTGTAAGCATTGTTTGTCTAGCCTAGAACTCTAGACACCCCCTAGCGGCAGCAAATTTATTTGGCAGCTAGTGTAGGTCTAGCAAAGCTCCGTCCGCTTTTTGGTGCTGGAAACACCAGGGGCCTCATGTACGAAGGTTGCGTACGCACAAAAACGTGGCGTACGCAAAAAAAAATGGCGTTCCACGCTCACGTTCAGATGTATGAAACGTGAAATGACCGTGGAAATGTGCGGTGCCTCACGTCAACTTCATGGCTGGCGTACGCACGTTTCTACAGCTATTGTTCCTTTGGCGACACTTAGAGGCGACGCTGGGAAACTGTTAATAATGTCAAAAACAATAGTCATCAGAGTGATGTGCACGTCAGAGACACACTTATGAACAATTAACACACCCACCGTGTTTGCAATTATACGGGTGGATATAAACGCATGCGCAATGTGATGAAGAAAATGGTATTACCGATGGCAGCATTAGCGTTGTTAGAGGACCTTGCAAATGGTGCAATCCGACGTGAGCGGGTATTTAGGGAACGCGAGGATTTACTTGCAAACGATGACAATTGGCTCATCAGCCGATTTCGAATGTGCGACAAAGTATGCGAAGTATGCGGGAGTTAATAGCGTTACGGAATTTGCTCAAAAACAGCGCCACCTAGTGGTCGTAACAAGTGTGCGGCATGAAAGTGACGCATAGAATATATTCCTCCGCTTCACCTCCACCTTCAGATACGACCACTTATTTTTCACCTGTGTGTGTGCGCTGCTCGGACCCCACGGCATTTACAGCCTCACACACGCGCTCCCACTCATCTCCTTCCTCTTCATATTGATCCCTGCTGACGGGACCAGAGAGAATCTCCCTCCGCGGCTCCACGTCATTCACCACAATCTCCAACTCGGACTCTGTGAAATGTCTTTTCTTTCCTTTGTTCATGCTTGTGTTATACCCATAGAGTGCAAGCTGACTCAAGGGTTGGCATATGTTAGAAAAGATGTTATTCTGAAAGAATCAATTAAACAAAAAGACAAGTGAGTCGGCTGGTCTTCAGTGGCTTTACTGGTCCCGGTTAACTGCCGACTGAAGAACGCAGCGCAGCCCACCGTTTATATAGCCGCGGGTGGTCTCGTGCCTTTAATAATAATAATAATAATAATAATAATAATAATAATAATAATAATAATAATGCTTAAAATTGAATGGGGGGTGTCTGTAAAAATGCCAAATAAAGTCCATACATATAAAATAACACATTGTGGCAATAATATATAAATATCCTCTGTGCCACACTTGCTTGTTTTATCTGATCGGATAGAGGTGAATCTCAGGTCCAGGGCCTATTTACATAGATTTGCATATTTAAATGAGGGCGTGGACAGGGAGGAGTTTGCCACATCTGCACGTGCGCTCAGTTCCACGTTGATCGGGATGTACAAAAGAAACGCGCTTGGATCCATGCGTACGCACACTTTGATACATCTGAATTTATTTGTGCGTACGACAGTTTCGGGGTTTTGGCGTACGCCAAAATCCACGCAAAAATCCACGCAAGTCTTCGTACATGAGGCCCCAGGTCTTTTCCTTTTCAAAAACCTGTCCATTGTTGTCTCTAGATGCTAGCAAGCAAGAGCAGCTTCGTGGCTGCAGGGCAGACCGTTACCAGACCTTCAGCATGTTCCCTCATCTTCACTCCAATTTGCTGAGGCCCCCCCTGGCGCCCCCCTGGTGGCCCCCCACTGCTGTAGACCACACAGCTATAGACCCCACGGCTATAGACCACACAGCTATAGACCCCACGGCTATAGACCACACAGACCACACAGCTATAGACCACACTGCTATAGACTATATGGAGTATGTTGTATTTAGTGAAGATAATGTAGGTGGAGGCGGGCCTTGCAGGCCTTTGGGGCCACCTTGTGGCCAGTCCGTGTAATTGTTGAGATTCATGACGTCATGATGTTGTCAGATGGAGAGACAGTTACCTGTTGTCCCTGCTGTGACAGCTTCTTCTCCAAGCGCCAGAGAAATATTAACATTAACATTTATTCTCCCTCTTTACTTTAATTATTTTGCTTTTTATGCTACTGTAACCCGCCTGGTTAAACGGCTTAATAATATTTATTTATGTTGAAGCATTATTTTATTTTACGTTTTATCTATTGTAAATTTTATTTTGAAAACCGGAAGTTTATTTTGACGAAACACCGGAAGTAGTATGCTGAAACGCAAATAGCTTTACTTCGCTCATTGACGCACAGAGCGATGTTTCTATCCGCACGAGTTGGTTGGAAAGACTAAACAAAAGAGGTGGGAGTACCATTGAAGAAAGCACTCGTTTCACTGAACCTCTCCTGAGTTAAATCTTGGTCAGGTCTTTTGCCTGGATATGAAAAAGTAGAGTTCCAGCCTCGGTGTACAAACAAGGTGATGAACGGATAAATCGATGGCCAGCCTCCCAGTCGAATTGTGATCCTCTACCATCATTCCAACGGACCCGGTGGTAGGATTGTGTCAGTCTCCCTGATCGACACCAACAAACGCCTTCCCTGAACACATTCCCTGACTTGACTATTCCCCTGACAAATTGACTCGGACACTGATTGAAGTTGCGAAGCAACAAAGAACAATTTTTCAAACAAGAGACATTTTATTTTATTAGTGTTTTTTTTGGGCCCATAGGTTGTAATTGTATATTATGTGCACAATGTTCATTTTGAAATTAAAAATGCACAACTACCTGTGTGCTCTGGTTATTGCTATATTCCCAGCTCCTCAGAACCTAGAGGTCCAGACGTGTACATACCTTGAAGTGGGTTACACGGTAAAAAATTGGCAACCAGCCAGGAGCTTTGTGTAGCAATAACGACAGCGTTTAAGAGTATAAAGTGTCAACTATTACGTTTTCACCAAAATGGATGTGATCGAAACAGAAAATGTTAAAGGGACACTAAGTAATTTCTACTCCCATCTAGTGGTCAAGTTGTATTTTGCATTCAAACGAATTTATGCTCGCGTTTTCAAATGTTCGTTGCAACCTGTTGGAACTACGGCAAGCGGTATTAGTCAATAGCCTACCCATCCCCCATTCACAGGTGGGGGTTGTCGTCAACACACCTGGATTTGCATTCAGGAGCACTCTTAGAATGAATAAGGTAAATAGAAATCACCCCCGAGATAAAATATAAAAATAATATTACTACTTCATGGCATGCGTAAGACCGTCATTTACCACCGTTGTCTAGTTCTCCAAAGAAAATTACTGATGGGGGGGGGGGGGGGGGGGTAGTAGGCATGCAATCACACTTATTCTATCAAACATTGCTAGACTACGCTGCTACCCACCAACGACGCCGTTTAGGTTTATAACGTTACGTGTTCTACTGTTGTGCCGCCTATGTAATGAATTAAACAACCAAGCAATGATAAATGCTTGTAATTTAGACAGTGACGTTGACTTACCTGTCGAGGAGAAAGCAGGCAACCTCTGCATCCCTTTGAAAATCGTTCTCCTTCATTAGCTCTTTCCACCTGGAAAAAGCGACCCCGATGTTTACCCTCCTTTTCTGAATTCGCCGGTCACGTTGCCTTTTAAAATCTCTTATTCGCTTTTTTGCCGGCGAGGGTTTGTGTGGCATGGCATAAGTATGATCTTGCATTATGAAGACAAGTGCAGTGTAGGTTTTCTAAATTGCCGGGGAAGCGCGTCTCGCTACGCTCCTTCTCTGTTCCACAGTCAGCTGGCTCTGAGTGAGAACGCGTTTCGCATTACCTGTACCACGTGCTTTTTGTCCCTCTCGGGAGTCCATAGACCGGAAAGACATGGCGGCCTCCATAGAGCTTGCCCGCACTATGTATATTCTGATAAGTGATTCTTCGCTCAGGAGGATAAGTGAGATTGTTGACATTGATCATTGTACACCAATGGGGACTTATTTATGAATGAAGACGTTGATTTGAGGTAATAAATTACTAGAAAAACTACTTAGTGTCCCTTTAAGGTTCCAAATGCTGTCATTGTATCAGGTTTGACAAATACTGATGGTGATGAAAACATTATGGACTTTTTAAAGCAATATGGGTCCATTGGCAGATTCATCAAAGTTTCAGATCAAAACTCTGAATTCTTCGGTAAGGTCATTGTAGAGTATAATTCTGGTGCTGCTGTGGAGACACTTGAGAATGATTTACCCCTTGATAAAACAAGTGATTCAGATGCTAATGTCGTCTACCACATTGAAGCTTTAGCTAGCGTATACTCTACTGGGAAAGGTACCACTCTCACTACGACATTTCTGTCAGAGCTCCAAAATATTGCAAAACTCAGTGGAAAACCTTTTGAGCACCTGTTACGAGACGAGCTGACTAGAATTACTGGTCTAGTTACTGAATCCTCTCAGGGTGCAGAGTCAAATGATCAGGGTACAGTAGTGGCACCTGCTGAAACAGACCAAGGTCCCATTTCCCCTGATGCCACTCAAACAGATTCTGAGATTAATGGGCAAAACCAAACCATTGAACCCCCAAACACTACCTTTCGAACCAATGTGCATGCTATGCCTACTTTAAGAGCATCAGCACCATCCTCTTTTCCTTCTCCTGAACTACTTAACCCTCCTGAAGTTCAGCGTGTAGTAGTCGAACACATTGTCATTAGGTCCCCGTGCTAATCCAAAAGCTTTTCTAGACCTGCTTGACTCAGCCTATGCCACAGTGGAAGACGGCGATGAGCTATTCGCCCAGTTTCTCAATGTTAACCAAAACTCAGGTGAGAAACCTTCCAACTATCTTCAGAGATTACAGACACTGCTGATTCGTGTCGTGAAAATGAAAACTATTTCCCCCAAAGATTCTGACAAGCAGCTCCTAAAGCAGTTCTGTATAGGCTGCTGGCACAATGCATTGATTAACACTCTTCAGCTCGAGCAAAGAAAAGATAATCTGCCCACTTTTCCAGAGTTTTTGCTCCTTCTGAGAACAGAGGAGGACAAACAAACTGCAAAAGCAAACAGAATGAAACAGCACTTGGGGCTTCAAAAACCAAAGGCACAGGCAGCAGCAAACATGCATGAAGCATTTTTCCCAGACACATTTGATACCCAACCATCCTTCTCAAACCCCCCATCAGTTGTACAACAGATCCAAAAGCAAATTGTCGATCTGCAAGCTCAGATAGCTGTCCTTTCAACTCCAAAACGAGACCCCCCCATTTTCCAAAAACCTGCAATGAAAAAGGAGAAAGAGAGACAAAAAGAAAAACCACTTACCAAAAAGACACCAAATCCGGAACCTACCTCAGAAACCAAAGCTGCAACAGTTAAACAAAGACCAAAACCGTGGTACTGTTTTCGTTGTGGTGAGGATGGACATATTGCCACCAGCTGTAATGATCCTCCAAATCCCACACTTGTGGCTGCAAAGAGAAATCTGTTGAAGGAAAAGCAACAAGCATGGGAAAGAGACAATCCAACCCCGAAGAGCATTTAAACTGAACAATGTTTCTATTGAGGGACAAATAGAAACAAAATGACCTGAATGTCCCACAACTGAACCGAAATCGAAATCAAAAGCTAAAATGAAAGAACATAGTGACACAAAACAAAATGCTACCAAAAGGGCTAGTTGGAAGTAAGAGCACAGCTAACATTAAAGTTAACGGGCTTGAGTGTAATGCATTACTCCAGGCATTCCCAAAGTGTGGTGTGCGCACCCCCAGGGGTGCGCAAGCTACGACCAGGGGGTGCGCGAGAGGAAAAATGTAATGGCGGTCTGGTGTAATATTACACAATTACAGTGCTGTTTTTTTAAGTGGGATTTTTCCATACAATAAAAAAACATGAACAGTAAACATTTCCTTTGTAATCCCTTTTATTTTAAATAAAAAACTATAATTTCTTAGTTTTTGATAGAAACGTTCTTATTTTCCTTTGCGGCGCTGCGCCGCGACGGGCTCTGGGTCGGCTTGGAAGGGTTCGGGGGCTTCCCGGGGCCGCGGACGCAGTATCTCGCTGCGCCTTCCTCCCCCCTCACGGGGGTCGGGGACGGGGCCCCCTCGCCCCCGGCGTGACTGTCGACCGGGACGGACTGTCCTCAGTGCGTCCCAACCGCGTCGCGTCGTTCAGGGCGGGGATCCGGCTCACGTACAACTGGCGCAAGGGGTCGGCGGCGATGTCGGCTACCCACCCGACCCGTCTTGAAACACGGACCAAGGAGTCTAACGCACGCGCGAGTCAGAGGGTCCTACGAAACCCCGCGGCGCAATGAAAGTGATGGCCGGCACGCGCCGGCCGAGGTGGGATCCCGGCCCCCTGTTTATCTGTTTCGGAGCCTATTCTCTTAATGTTGCGGATCGTTTGTAACTTCATTGCAATTTAATTCAATGTACTGTCGTTGTATTTTCCATAACCATTGTGTTATAATGCTGCTGTGTTGACGGGGGGGGGGGGGCTGCTGCGCGATTGTTGACGGGGTGGGAGGGGGGGGGGTACTGCGCGATTGTTAACGGGGGGGGGGGGGGGGGGGCTGGACCGGCCCAGAAAAGACCTGGACCGGCCCGATGGCCAGTCCGTCCCTGAGGTCCACGGTCATTTAATAGGCCTATTGCTGCAATTTTTCTTTTACGCGGCTGAAAATAACCGTAGGCCTACTTCCTGTCACTGAGCCGTGTCTGTCACTCATCCTCTTAAAAGTGGAAGCTTGTGCGTAGCTTTGTTGCATTATATTGAAACTTTGTTGATGTTGTTATTGTCATGCGTGTTCTGGTTATTTGCGCATGATTAAACATGTCTTTATATGGCTTTAAAACAAAGCTTTGTTGCGTTTTTGTTTTGTTTTGCGGTGGGGATTGGGGGTGCGCCAACCCGGTTGGGATGTAGAAGGGGGTGCGCAGGAAAAAAAGTTTGGGAACCGCTGCATTACTCGATACAGGTTCTCAGGTAACTACCATGTCTCAGTCGTTTTATAACAGTTACCTTTCAGATCAGACCATTCACCCTGTATCTGACCTATTAGAGATTGAAGGGGCAAACGGCCAGTCAGTGCCATACATTGGTTATGTTAAAGTTACGCTTGAGTTCCCAAAAACGTTCATAGCCACTCAGCCTGAGATTGAGACACTTGCCTTAGTAGTGCCAGACGTTCGTTCCAATAGTCTCACTCCATTGTTAATTGGAACTAACACATTAGACCCACTTTATGATCAATTCTGTGATGACAACGCACTTCAAACAAGTCCATATTGTGGCTACCACCAAGTCTTAAGAACGCTGCAGATTAGGCACAAACAAAGTTCAGATGGCCATTTGGGTCTTGTAAATCTGAAAAATTCTGAACCAAGAGTAATCCCTGCTGGTCAGAAAGTAGTGCTAGAAGGATATGTGAATATTGATAGGGTTGGGTATCGAGGATCGAGGATCGATTGGAACCGGGACTAGCTTTCCGATTCTCCCGGAATCGTTGCAGAATTTAACTTTCGGTTCCTAGTTTCGATTCCTAGCCCGCCGACCGGAGCTGCCAAACACTAAAGAAGAAGCGTCCACCGGAAGTGTTTACATTTTACCGCGAGTCCTTTTCTTAACAACAGCAGCTAGTGAATGACTGCACAGTGGTCAGGATCAAACTGATTTATTTCGTGTACTTTTCTTATCAACATTATTTGCTCCGGTCGCTGTAACGTGCCTCTCTCTCATCCACTCCAAAAACTCACACACACACTCACTCTACCCCTCCCACTCCGCATACGAGCCTGCGGCTTAAAGGGCCAGTCCCTAATTTTACAACAGCGGAAATCTGTCCGGTTTTCATCTTCTGTTCATTCTGTTTACATATTATTATTATTATTATTATTATTAATATGTCGATTCGACATATTAATAATAATAATAATAATGGCTATTCTGCTCCAGATTAGCCCATCAGTGGAGGCATGTTAACATGTTTCATGAGTTAAAAATAAAGTTAAAGTGTACCTCTGCGAAATGTATTCATTATTTATAATATTATTATATTCAAGTTCATAGATTTGATTTTTGTATTGTAGTTTAAAACAGCCCTCTGAGAAATTCATAGTAAAGTTCATAAAAAGTTCATAGAATTAAAATTGATGAAGGTCAGACTATTTCATTCAGAAAGACCGTTGGATAGCTGGCTCATTTAAAACAAATTTTTACCCTGCCTCTTAAAAGAATCGGAATCGAGAATCGTTGGGAACCGGAATCGAAACAAGGAATCGGAATCGGAATCGGAATCGCTCAAATTCAAACGATACCCAACCCTAAATATTGACAATGTAACAAATGATACATCTGTCCTTCTTGAGCAACCTACAGTGTCATCCTTACCTGGCGGAATTTTTGTTGACTGTTGTCTCATTAACCTTCCAAGAGACTCCCCATTCAAGGTACCTGTAGCTTTGAGGAATGAGACTGATCGTGACATCTCCTTACCTGTTAGGAGTGTCATTGGCGAACTTAGTGCTGTCAAAGAGATCATGCCAACTCAAAACACCGCTAGCTGCAGTAGTCAACAGCAGTCCACTAGCCAGACACACAAGCAGCCTAGTTCTAGCCTGTCATTTGACTTTGGTGAGTCACTCCCCGAAAAATGGAAAGTCCTCATGACAGAAAAGTTAAACAGATTTTCAGACATATTCTCTCATCACGATCTAGATTATGGGCATGCAACAAAAGTCAAACACTCAATAAAAGTAAAGGATGAGACACCTTTCAAACAACGCCCACGGCTAATACATCCACAGGACTATGATGCAGTAAGGCGTCATTTGCAGACTCTCCTTGAAGCAGGAATCATTAGGGAATCCCAATCTCCCTTTGCATCGCCCATAGTCGTAGTAAAGAAGAAGAATGGGGACATTCGACTGTGTGTGGACTATCAACGTTTAAACATGCAAACGATCAAGGATGCATATGCATTACCAAACCTTGAGGAGTCCTTTTCTGCCCTCAATGGATCTCAGTGGTTTTCTGTCATGGACTTGAAAAGTGGATACTACCAAATTGAAATGACAGAGTGACAAGGAGAAAACAGCGGTTGTGTGTCCCCTCGGCTTTTGGGAGTGGAATAGAATGCCACAGGGAATCACTAACGCACCCAGCACTTTCCAGCGCTTAATGGAAAGGTGCATGGGAGACATCAACTTGCGTGAAGTTCTTGTGTTCCTAGATGATATAATTGTCTTTTCAAAAACACTTGAAGAGCACGAAAACCGTTTGACAAATGTTCTAAATCGATTGCGTGAAAACGGTCTGAAGTTGTCTCCTGGCAAGTGCTGTTTTTTTTAAACGTCTGTTCGGTATTTAGGACATATTGTTTCCCGAAACGGTGTTGAGACTGATCCCCAAAAGACCGAAGCACTTAAGACCTGGCCAAGACCGCAGACCTTAAAAGACCTTAGATCATTTCTTGGGTTCTCCGGGTACTACCGTAGGTTCGTAGAAGGGTATTCTAAGATCGTAAAACCACTAACCAACCTGACAGCTGGGTACCCACCAGTACGAAAAGGCGCTAAAATCATAAATTTAGCTGCGAAGTACCACAACCCCAAAGAACCGTTCGGTGAAAGGTGGACTGAAGTGTGCCAAGCCGCTTTCGAACGTTTCGTTTTAGGGTTCGCAAATCCCAGATTGCCTTACGTTGTTCATACTGACGCGAGCACAACAGGACTTGGTGCAGCGCTATACCAGGAGCAAGACGGTCAATCACGTGTTATTGCTTACGCGAGTCGTGGTCTCTCTCAATGCGAAGCCCGTTATCCAGCCCATAAGTTGGAATTGTTGGCTCTTAAGTGGGCTATCGGTGTGTCGAACACATGTTGAAAAGTGTAAAAGATATCGTCACACACAACCTACACTACTCATCTCTGTTTTTTGTGGTTGGCATCTCTGCACATGGAAGCAGATACATGGTACAGCCACATGATATGAGATACATAGCAAGCATACAATAATATAAACACTAGTAACAGCAGTGTGTGATGAGTATTAGGACCTCGGAGAGCACCATGACCATCTACATTTAGTTCTATTTGGTTATTTTAATTCAGCAGACCTTTTTATCCAAAACCAATGAGGCTGAGCATAAAATTCATATTGGAGCAGCTACACAATGTAAGTAGGCCTACTACACAACCAATTGTCCAAATATTTTGACTAGCTATCAGAATAAAGAGTTAGGGTTGGATCTAGGATTACAAGATATAGATGTTTAGGACAAGAAAGATGACTATAAATCATCATTGAATACATATTTATTGAAAAGTATTTATTTCATTTGATATGTTTTTCATAATGTATGTCAACATTCTAGAAACAGTGATATAAATTGTTTCACAGAATAAGTATTTTATAGGCCCTATCATTGGTTGAGGGCACCACGCCAGTAGGTCAGTATAGGCCTGCAGTACAAGCAGGACAACAGCATTCAAGGATAAATGGTTGACTTCAGTCAGTGCGCCTTTATATTTGACTATAGCATTTGGTCAGATGTGATTTAGGACTGTTATTAGACATTTGTTTAGTTTAGGTGAGGGCTTGATATTCATGTTAATACACATATGGCAGGCCTTTAACAAACGTCATGGTATGAGAGATAACTTGCTAGCGTCAACAATAGGCCTATAAGTGCAGACATAAACTATGATAAATTGACATGGGAACCAATTACATCAGTTCAAGCTCTGGTTCAAGGAAACTGTAACCTTTATCACCACATATACACACATAGTTTGAGTTATAACAAATTGCATAGATATCCCTTATCTCAACGTTGGACAAACTATAAGGGTTTTTTGCAGATGCTACATGTGGTTCTGTTATAGACATGGTTTGGTTATATTCTCTTGTGGCCCAGACCAGGGAGGACTGTCGACCCAGGTAAGGACTGTGTTCAGTTCACTAGCTCTTTATCGTGCCAACTAAGGTCCTCAGCCCTGCACTGCAGTTCGGGGTCCTGACAGCAGGGTCTTGTCGTGTCCGAGAAGGAGCCTAAACAATACCCATCCCACAATGTCTTCAAACACTCAAGTCCATCCTCAGGAAGACATCGAACAGCAATGATGCCAATACTAAAGAGTCAGTAGCCCCTACTAGCATTTCAGTTGGTTAAGACAAACCTTTCAGGACCAATATGGCTTAAAATAACAGGCAAAATAACCGACTACAATATGGAAACATGACCTACACAGTCTATGCCTATTCCCCTAATGTAGATTATTAAATTGGTGGACAATGTATAAATACAAACTAAACCAACACAATTATTACATAAACAGAATTAAGTTTTGAAAGAAGAGACAAACAAAAACATTGGCTTATTATTCACCTTGGCCAACTTTTGAATAGTTGTTTTGAATACATTGGAAATTTTGCTCATTTAGCATTTTGACCTACATTTCTGTCGTGCTTACCTACACTGTTAACTTCATTCTCAAGAAACATACACATTTCTTCCTGCTAAATTGGCTCATAGCATATTAGGCCTACAATATAAAACACTTCTTAAAAATGTTATATTTCATATTGGCCATCAGGAAAACAGATTAAAAACATATTGACAGTTTGGAACCTTTATATTATGGTTTAACTTTGTTAACTAATACATGCAATAACATCAGTGTATCAGAAGTGAATATATGTAGTACATGAAGTCAAGAGGAGCTTCAGATAGACCTCTAGTTGTCCCCTTGTATCAGCCGTAGACGCATTGCCGTGGACACAAGTAATATAAAATGCATGAACCATTAAAATGTGCACAGTTACATACAGAAACAAGTGTGTGTGTGTGTGTGTGTGTGGGGGGGGGGCCTCAGCTGTAGCTGTGCTGCTGCAGGGCCCTGACCAGGTCCTGCAGGGGCTCCATGTCCTCGGGCTCCAGCAGAGCGTGAAGACAACAGAAGTGTACAAGGTGTGTGAAGAGCGTGTTGAGGTGGGGGTGCAGTCCCAGGGCCAGCGTCTCCCTGTAGTGGGACCAGTAGAAGTGGGCCAGGGTCCGGAATAACAGGAGGAACACTTTCTGGACCAGGAACACGAACCCTGGAGGGAAGGGGGCGCCTGTGAGGGAGAGAGGATATCAATGAACAAGGTAACTAAAGATCTTATTTTTACATTGACACTATTGACACCAGAATATTGACATTGATCACTGAGGAAAATAGATAGAACTCTATGGTGGAGAGGCAATGAATGAAAACATTACATATAGTTTGGGATTCATTGTAAAAGGAAATAAATAAAGGCACCGAACCCCTAACTACTCCCTGGCACCGCTGTTATGTGGCAGCCTATCACTCCACCATCTCTCCTTGCACGTCTATAGGCCTGTCTGTATTTGTGTGTGTGCATGTATTTCAGGCCTATGTGTGTGTGTGTAAAAAACTTGAGTGATAAAAGAATTTCCCCAATGTGGGATTAATAAAGTAAATCTTAATCTTAATACACATATCCTTTGTCTTAGTACAAGTAAATACGTAAAATATGTACATAGTACAGCGTAGCAGTAAATTATACAGAATAAATACAACAAATAAAAAAAATGATATAAGGCAGACACATGTGCAGTACGTAAGGTGCTATTACAATAGTAATGTACATACTATATTCATGGTGGACACATGCATCAAATCAATAGACAGATCAATTGATAGACAGACAGACAGACAGACAGACTGACAGATAGATAGATAGATAGATAGATAGATAGATAGATATAAATATATAACTATATTTATAAATGTCCAAAAAATGGAAACTTGTCGTCGGCTTTACAGAACATATAAAACAACATACATTAAACACCACGGAGGATCAGTTAAACCAGTGGTATAAACAGTGGCATTCATAAAATCCATTAAAAATTGTCTACCACCTCCTTTATGGCAGCTGCTCAAACTCCTGATGTAATGATAGGGAGGGATCAGCCATCTTGGCTTGTAGTAATAGTTGTGTAACTAATAAAACAGCAGAGTTGTGCTGTTGTACCATTGTACTACCACTGGGATCAGTGTGAACAGCTGGAACAGACAGGATGGGGAGAAAAGGGACACACATTGACCTGATTTGGTGGGGAACACGTCCTCGTCGGTCAGGAGGTCCTGGATGTAGCACATGGCGTAGTCGAAGTAGAGCGGTGCCGAGCACTTGAGCTTCTTGCCCTGCTCGTCTGTCCACACGTAAACCCTAGACGTACCCACGCACACACACAGCCAACCTCCATCAGGTGTGTGTGTCTGTGTGTGTGTGCGCGCACGCGCATGTGTGTGTGTGTGTGTGTGTGAGAGAGACAGAGTTTGTGTGCATTAAAGGAAAACCAAACCCCAAAACAATGAATCTCAGATGAAAAGTGAAGTAATGGGTTACATAGTAGTGCTATAGATTGATCCTGGTTGAAATCTCGACTAAATGCACAGTTTAAAAAATGTAGGGTAAGACGAAAGTATGGACTCTATGTATATCTATGTGTATGTAATGTATATGTATATGTAGCCTATATTTTTTTCATTCTCCAATCTTAAAAATATTAGACCAAACATCGCAGAACTACACGAAAGGCACAGCAGAGCCAAGGGTAGTTTTAACAAATGCATGAACTGTGCATGAAAGAGATTGACTATTTATTTTGTGGCTCTAGGAAAAAAAAAGAAATCTTAAAAATGGCTCTACCAGTACTAAAGGTCCCCGACCCCTGGGTGAAATGCTATTGCATGCGTTAGTTGTAAAACTGGCAGTGTTGACAGTTACCAGGTAATGTCAATCAAATGTTGTGACTACACCCCAACAAATATGACTGTAGCGAGAGGAGATCACAAAAGCTTAAACAGCAGTATAGCCCCGCCCCTCAAAAATAATAAAAAAAAACGTGGCTGCTGGACGTCAGCCAAAAGGCATATTTGAAATGTTGATCGTGGGTGGGGACTACTTCAAAGAGGGTGTTTGGTTTTCCTTTAATGTAAAGAATGTATAAAGGATTGACTTACGTGCTTCCTGGCCCACAGGCAACAGGGCAGGTGCTTGGAGTACAGAACTCAGACATAGCACTGGTGAGCAGGTTGATGTGCTTAAAGAAAGCTATAGCTGCAGCCAGGAAAGAGGACACACATCAACTATTCAGTCATTACTCATGCATTACCACCATGAGTATACGTACTTTCATATTTGTGGTGCCTTCATGAGTACTATGCTATGCTTCTTACAAGGTTTGCCTTAACTAGAGGTGTCTTGCACAGATCTACTTTATCTGTGTGTGTTTATGTGTACGTGTGGGTATATTGGCGTGCATGTGTGTGTGTGTTTTTGTGCTCAAGTGTATGTGTTTGATGTGCATGTGTGTGCATGCATGTGTGTGTGTGTGTGCATGCATGTGTGTGCTCATGTGTATGGGTGTGTGTGCTTTGTGCATGCATGTGCTCATGCATGCGCACGTGTGTATTGATGTGCGTGTATAAGTGTATGTGTGTGTGTATAGTTGGGTCAGCAGCGTACTGTTAGTGGCGAGCCACTCTGCCTCGTCCACGCCGGGCGGCCGGGTGGTGAGGGTGCACATGTCCGTGTGTGAGATCCTCTGGCTCACATACTGCTTCTGGAGATAGGGACGCTCCTCCAGGTTATTGTTATCTATCCCCCTGGGGAGCACAACACACGGCTCATGAACCAGGGTAGCAGGAAAGCGAGAGAGACAGCGGGAGAGAGAGCGAGAGAAGGAGTGATTAGGTAGAAGAAATACTGCTATGTAAGGTGATTAATGTGCCGTTGGATGAATTGCGTCTTCTGCTGTCAGGTGATAACACACTTTATGGAATCATGAAGCTATACACATACACACAAGCACAAGCTCACAGATTCACACTCGTCTAACTGAGGCCCCGATTGTCCAATAGTCCACCAGCTAATGCAAGCCACTTCTGGTGCTGTGTAATTACAGTTAATGTGCAGTGGGCCAATGCTTACTAGCTAATGAAAGTGCTGTGTAGTCCTGTGTTCGTATGCTGATGTGTCTTGGAAAGACAAGCTAGGCGAAGCGGGTTTGAATGTATGCAAATCACAACAGTCATATAACAAGGGTGTGTGTTTCACACTATACTTGTGGTTATTTTGCCTCTATTTTTATCCAAAAAAAGGCACAATGTGAATGCTCCAGTGAGGGAAATGTTAGTGAATGCCATCTATATGCACACGCATGTTTGCTTCCACAGTAGCCGCCAGTAGCTTTAACACAGTGTGGTGGTTTAGCTGGGTAGAGGGTGGCAGGGACAGTAGTGCTACACTACTATGGGAAAGGTGCAACCAGTGTTTACCCTGTGTGACCTTGCTTGGTGTGATAACACTCTTTGCCCTCTCTACAGGGGTTCTGACTGGGGAGAAGTGTGTGTGTGTGTGTGTGTGTGTGTGTGTGTGTGTGTGTGTGTGTGTGTGTGTGTGTGTGTGTGTGTGTGTGTGTGTGTGTGTGTGTGTGTGTGTGTGGGTGTGGGTGGGTGGGTGGGTGGGTGGGTGGGTGGGTGGGTGTCCAATCTGTGTCCTCCAGAGGCAGTGAAAAGCGCAAAAAGGTGCAAGCAGCACCAGAACTGGGATCATTAAGGGAACAACAGTTGTTTCTGTTTAGCACAGAAACAAAGGCATGGTTGTAATGGCTGAAGCCCGTGGTCCCTCTGCGTCGTGGCAAACCCACTAGTCCCGTGGTCCCCCCCCCCCAGCGAGACCTGACCCTCCCCTCCGCCTGCCTGTGTACACGCGGGTGACCTGCCGCTGCTGCTTGTGCGTTTGCATGTAAACACACAGTTTTCTGCCCCCTGCTTCCAGCCCAGTGTTGACATTAGTCTGGACCGTGGGGGAGAAACACATGCTGAAGTCAGCACCGCAGCTGTCTCCATAAACCCCACTCCAAGAGCACACATGCACGGCCCTCACCCCCCCCCCCCCACACACACACCCACAAACACACCCCCCCCCCCCCCCCCCCCCACACATACACACACACCCACACCCACACACCCCCCCCCAACACACACACACACCCCACACCCCCCCCCCCCACACACACACACACGCACACACACACACACACACACACGTTGTATTCCTGAGCCTCTATTTGAACACATGTTCTTGCAGTTCAAGCAATCCACCTCCATTGATGCTATCAGCCAAGTATGCAACATGCGTATGCACACACGCACAAACACGCATGTATGTATGTATGCACAGACACACACACACACACACGTACATACATACATACATACATACATACATACACACACACACACACACACACACACACACACACACACACACATACATACACACAGACACACACACACACACACACACACACACACACACACATTCTTATCTAGAGCACATTCCTCAGTTAACCATGTGCAGCCAACTCTTTGCTGTCTAGCTTCAACATCTGTGGCTCCGTCTGCTTCAGTTTTGTGTTTTGATTCCAGACATGAAGACATGGCTTCTCGGCCATCAGACTAACCCGTCCTGACCAACTAATAGGCGGGCGAAAACAAGAGAAAGAAATCGGAAAATAAATGGTAAAAGATGTGGAGTGAGGCAAGAAGAAAAGCCACTTTGACAGGGAGCAGAGAAACACAACAAGGACTGTGTTTTTAGTTGCTTTGGAGACAAACACGTCTGCAGAAGGACATGTGAGCCACGAACGGAAGGAGAAGTACTCACAGCTTGTCATGACTTGGGTCGGAACCATGAGGAGTTGCGTCCGTCTCGGTCGCTGAGGGGTAACTATGGCAACCCCCCATGACACTGAGCTACGAGCGAAGTTGTTGATAATGCCAGCCCCGCTTTGCCATCCCACACACCCACACACACACACACAGGTACACACAACACACACACACACACAGGTACACACACAGGTACACACACACACACACACACTCTCACAATCGCAGATAGTAAAGCAGTGATCTCACACACAGGATCCCCACTGCTCAGTGATCACACAGAAAACTTCTTCTCAACTTCTTCTGTCCGCTGGGCTCCTCCCGTCACAAGGTTTCAGTATAAATGTCTTCTGCTCATGGACACTGGTGGCCTCCAGTGAACAGTAAAGTAGTCGAGTTCATTGGTCTGCCCGTCTCCCCCCTTCAGCGCTCAGTGTCAGTTTGCTTATGTTTCCTTTGTCTGAGTCCCACACCCCGAGGCTCCTCCTATCTGGGATCCAAGCGGACAGGCAGGTTTATCCACAGCAGACTCCCTCTCTCTCCCTTCCTCAACTCCGCCTCTCTCGTTTCCTCTCTCACCCCCCCCACCCCCCGCCCCCCCCCTCTCTCTTATGTACTTTCAAAACCCACCCAATTACACACTTATTCCTCCACAAGCAATACTTCAGGGATTCATGTATCAGGTACAACCGATAGTGCTCATCCCACTGAGGGAGAGAGAGAGAGAGAGACCTAGTGATACAGTGAGAGAGGAGAGAGAGAGACCTAGTGATACAGTGAGAGAGGAGAGAGAGAGACCTAGTGATACAGTGAGAGAGGAGAGAGAGAGAGAGACGTAGTGATACAGTGAGAGAGGAGAGAGAGAGACCTAGTGATACAGTAAGAGTGGATGGGGAGAGACCTAGTGATACAGTGAGAGAGAAGAGAGAGAGACCAAATGATTCAGTGAGAGAGGAGAGAGGGAGACAGCGAGATAACCCTGATACAGTGAGAGAGGAGAGAGAGACCTAGTAATACAGTGAGAGAAGGAGAAAGCGGTAGAGACAGGAGTACTCGTGTGGCAACAAGTGCATTAATCATTTGTATCCCCCTCATAAACCGTGAAGGAATGCAGTGAGAATAGCAGTGTCTCCAAGCCGAGAACTAAATGATCATGCACATACACACACACACACACACACACACACACACACACACACACACACACACACACACACATCTCCAGTTACTAAAACCATACTGCATGTATTTTCCCTTTGGCCCCAGGTCAGTATGTTTGTGTGTGTGTGTGTATTGGCAGGTCTGTTTGCACTAGCAGGGCAGTACGGTAAACAGATGTCACGTCTCGCTTATGTGACATCATCTACCTGCACCCAAGATAAATCATCCTGTATTTGAACTTCTTCTTCTCAGTGTGTCTTTTAAACAGCCTGATTGGACAACACCACTCACTCCAGGACCCGTTGTGGTTGAGCATATTTATTAGATGCATGGTCGAATGTACAAGCTGAGTTTCACAACAGGTAACACACACAATACTCTATATGGAAAGAACCACCAGCATCAGTGTGAATTACAAAAAAAAAGTTTTTACAAGACTTGTCCTCTGCGCACACACACACACACAGACACACACACACTAAATGTGTATCCTGATAACACAACACAAAAACACACACACACACACATAAACATATGTAACTGTAAGCTGATGACATCATTTGTTACCATGAGATTAAGTGATATTACTTTGTGAAATACACTGACATCTCTATGCTGACATCTCTCTCTATCTCACTCTCTCGCACGCACGCACACACACACACACACACACACACACACACACACACACACACACACACACACACACACACACACACACACACACACACACACACACACCACTTCTAACAAAAACAATGTGACAACAAAAGCAGGTTTCATGAACGGACAGAACTACAGCATAGGTCAGATACAGTGCATGGAAAGTGCTTGATGGCATTAACTGGACCCTGTTCTCATTTCCCGGGAGGACACCCGGCTTCCTGCTCAAACCGACCCAAACCTACTGTCAGCAAGCTGAGGAACACACTTCTGTTACTACAACAGACTGTACTCAGGACAAAATTAAATGCAAGGAGTCTGCAGTTAAGTTTTGGCAAGACAAGTTTTGTTTTTTACAGTGAAATATTGAGGTGACTTCATACAGTATTCAAAACTTTCCAAAACTGTAAAACTTTTTTTGATTATTTTGCTGAAATCTATCATTTTTATTCTTTTCTATTTCTATTCTATTTCTACTCGTTTTAATTTGCCACAAAGCAATTTAGAATACACATTTTTTTGTAATCTCTAAAATAAAAACAACAGGGAACAGTGCCATCTCTGGTGAAACATGTTATTGCAATTTCTGTTTCTGATTGAGTTAAATGAATGCCAGCTGATGTCACTTGGCATCAATTTGAGCCAGTTCTTAACAGTAAGTACAATAAACGGTTTAGTACCATCTCATTGGTAGGTTTTTTTTTTTTTTTTTCAGGGGGGGGGGGGGGGATTGTTTCTCTTGGCACTTAGCGAAAAAAAATGAAGCCCCCCCACCCCCCATCAGTATGCTTTACTAAATCTTTCATCAAATGTACATTAGTGGTTCATCAAACACCATACAAACAATGACAACCAGAGATAAACAAAGTCAACGTTTGATTAACAACGACCTATAGACCTATAGATAGCTTTGATAATATGTATTCAGATTTCCTAAGAACCGCTTTTGAAAGAGAGGGTTAAGTTCTTGACTTGTGCAAAAAGCATGTATAGTACCCACAGAGAGGCTGCCTTTAACAAGCTGCAGAAACACATGTAACTGCTCCATTCATCTGGATTCTTCTCTTCCATCTCCCATGCAGGCATATTTTCCAATTTATATATTGCACTCTGGCAATCTGGAATCAGGGTTGAAAATAAAATTCCTTGCAAGATATATAAAATATAGCAGATTCAATCTCGTCTGCAACACCAGTAAAGAAAGAACAACCCTTCACTGAACCACTTTTACTACACACTTTGGCTAAAAGCATACAAAAATAATTCTACGGCAGAAACATTTCCCTCACTCAAGTCAAACATCCTGAACCCTATGAGAAGACCGTGCAACAGAAAGTGCTTGTTGAAAGTGCCTTCAAAAAAAGAAGAAGGAAACCAATATATAATGGCCACCAAAATATAAAGGCTCTATAGCCGTATGCATCCTGGCCCCTGAAAAAAGAGAGCGAGGACGAGTTAGATCAAACAAGCCGGGAGTGCTTGGCAAACAGTAACTCAAGTAAATTACACGGAAGACATACTGTGGTTTCTAAATGCACACACACACTCCCCAAAAGCACGCATGGAAAGAGACGGAGACGAATTACCAGGATGCTGGAGACGTAAAACCTAAAAATACAGATGCTGTTATTGCCTCATTTCAACGGTACAACACGCACATATTACACGCCTAGCAAAACGCCCGCCTTGCCATACGTGTGGATTTATTCCAAAAATAGATATAGTGTTTATATATGCTGTTTACATTTATATTACGTTTACATATTACCAAGAAGTAAAGCCACAACCTAATACAGGTTCAAAGGTCACAATATTACAACAGCTCTGGATGGTAGGGATCGGTATGAAAGCATTGATATTTTCTATGTTTTATGTGTGAATCGTGGACCTAACCGCAACTTCATGTCTGTGTGTCTGTGTGCGGTATGTGTGTGTTACACAGGTGTGCTTTCCTTGTATCCAAATACATCTTTAACCTTTAACCTGAGAATACACTCTGTACCTCAGACAGAGCTCAGACACACATCCAGACCTACCACAGCCAACACACGTAGAGCCCCCCCCACACCTGGAAACAAGGTCAGCGTTTCAGGGTCTTAAAACAAACTGGTACATGCTGCACCAGAAACACAATGATACATTTTATAAATAGATAAATAAACAAAAACAACAAACAAATGACATTACGAAAAAAAGAAAAAAATCCAGCAAATATATTAAACTAAAGTTACACTTTCAGGATTTGGCATTGTTAAAATAAAAAAAGACTAAATAAAAATAACACATTTCCAATGTAGTATGTGGAGTATTTTTGGGGGTATTTATATATATTTTTGGTGTGGAATAGAAACCAGCATGCTAGCAAGATGATTGGTTATATATCATTCCTCTGCGTTCAGTCAGCTATCCTGTAGGATAACAGTAGGCCCTCAATGCTCTGCGATGCGGACTTACTCAATAAAAACAACAATGTCATACTGTGGATAGATAGATCTGAAAGGCTGGGGTCAGTGCACATTTACCTTCTCTTTACATTTTGGAAATAATAGTCCAATAGAATATAGTAATAGCAAATGTCAGCCAATACTGCTCCCGGGATCCATCTCTCATTTCTTCTACATGAGCGAGACATAAAATATGATTTTGTCAGTATTATCGAGGGCGACCATCCAATCCTAAGACCGTAAACATACCACATTCTCATCTTACTTACATGCGGGCTCTCCCAGACCAAACAACAACAACAACAACAACGACAACAACGACAACAACGACAACAACGACAACAACAACAACATATTGTTAGGAGCCCTCTGAGGTCCAGCTTGTATGACCTTCTACTTCTGTGTATTTCCAAACACAAAAAAAGGTGTGGGACTGGTGGCCTGGTCATGGGAGGAGAGAGGCGTGGCATGTGTGTGTTGAATGGAGGATGGGGTGCGCGGGGCGACCAAGTGTCCAGGCTGCAGTGTTAGGCCGGCCCGTTGGCGGAGAGCGAGGGATCTCTGGAGGGAAACACAGAGGAGATAGGATGCAGTACACCATTATGCATCCATTGTCCACTACTTTGCTAAAGGCTTTGAACCACATAGGGAGAGACAGATCTTTTCTCACAAATTTGTGTCAAGTGTCAACTGAGAAGTGACATTTATTGTTGTTGTTTCAGTTTGGCCAATACAATCTTATTTAGTTTCCTCTGTAAATCTGTTTAGATGAACATCAACACATACAGTACACGCACGCACAAACACACACACACACTTACGGTTGACCTGCAGCAGGGCGGTCAGTCGTTGTGCTGGTACGCACGTCACTCTCTTTCCCGCTTCCTTTTCCTTTGTCTTCGGCCAAGTTCCACTCAGCCGCCATCTTGTCTGCTTCACTGTGAGTTGAAACACAGAGCTACTAGACTACACTGAGACAAATACCCACCACCCACACACACGTTTAAACTCCCCAAACACACTGCACATGTCCCAGAGGACTTAGGTCAGCTTGCCACACATACATATGTTGACACACACACACACACACACACACACACCCACACACCCACACACACACACACACACTGTGCTTCCACAATTTATTTGCAGTCCAGCCAGTATGTGTGTATTTGAGTATATACAAGACATTGAGGGATAAATACAGTTTCAGATGTTGAAATTGTTACAGATCAGATTACACAGACGTTTCATTCGCTCGTTTCTCGTAGCCAGGACTCACTCTGCCAACAGGAGGGGAATCTCTGCACTGTAACATTAGACACTTGGCTATGAGAAACCACAATGGCTATATCAGTAGTAGGACACCACATGACAAGATGTTAACCACAAAGTGCGCCTGCGGCCTCCACCGTAGTATTATAGTCGTTACTGTACAATGGTATTGCAGCATTCTATCAGGCAGGAGTACTCCGGGTCTGCAGTGCACTGTCTCTGTTAGCAGAACCCAACACTTGGGAGTTGAAACTAAATTAAATATGTGGGAGGAGAGAACATGACTGCAGAAGAAAAGGAGCAAAAGCAAGACGATGTTTGGGAGAAACTAAACAGTTGGAAGGCCGGCGTGAATGTGTTTTGTTTTGGTTGACATAACTAAAACGATGCAAAGCGCCGGTTTTCACCTGTCTGGCGAACATAGCAAAGCACCTTCCTGACCATAGACTTCCATGATACGAGTCCTGTTGCTATGGTCAGCAGAATCCATACTAACTATTCATTTGCGTCTCATATTATTTCCTTTAAGTGTGTGTGTGTTAAGCAACAGTGAGATACAGAGAGCAAACAACTTTCCCTTGCTGAATCTAAAAGAAGCAAACTCGCTTTATTCGTCCTTGCATTTCTTTGGTGGTATACAATAGACTTTTGATTCATGCGAAAACTAGGTTTCAGTACTGCATATCAATTTCCTCCTTGAGCTGTTGTGTGTGTACTAAACTACCAGTGTGTTTATTTGTGTGTTTATGAGTGTGTGTGTGTACCTGGCCAAGACTGCCTTGTCGTTATTTGCGTCGCCAGTGCTCCGTAGGGTGCTGCTGTTGCTGCAGGCAGCCGCGCCGGTGGTCTCCGGGGTGGCAACGGTATCCATGGAGACGGACTGGGTTTTGTCTTCCTCCTCGTCACTGTCCGAGCTGCCGGAGGAAGATGTGTCGGAGGCCACCAGCGGGGCCTTCCTGGCCACGCACACACTCCACACACACGCTGAAGAGGAGGAGGGGGGGGCAACAAGGAAAAGGGACTTGTGATTACAGAAAGCGTACAACGTATTGTACAATGTATTGTTTTTCCAATGCAGTGCATTTCTTTTCATTTTAAATTAAATGGTGTCACATCATTTGTGTTTGAATTACCAACAAAGCAAAATCGTCTCTAGCATAAAGAATGGAAATAGCAAACAAATAGGTGTCATCATGGCATATACCGATAGCCGTTTCCTCTTAGTAGGAAATAAAACTAATTTTGTCACCGAGTTTACCTAACATTGAACATGATTTGTATTCAACTATTAAGCAGCATTTGTGTAATGTAGTGTTGCTGATGAGCTCATCCAGCCATAACACACAGCCAACCTACGGTTCTGGTTTGTTTCAGTTCTGTCGGCGGTCCTGAGCTCTGCGTCCACTGGAGAGCTGCACCTGGGGCCCGTCTCTGAGCTGAGGAGGACAGACAACCAAGAGAACACATAAACTCCATCTTTTAACTAGTCTGCCAAGACAAAGCCATTGTAAGGATACAGTAAGGATTGATGGCTGTCCTCTAAAGCCAAATGTTTTTGACCAATGCTTGAAAGACATTTTAACAACCCCCTTGTTTGTACTACTTGTACTACTTACTGTTAAGTCATTTTCAAAGCAACCACTTGTGTGTGCACATACATACGTCTCTGAGAATATGTCTACTGTGCGTAGTGATTATGGAACAATACATCACTCTACTTCTCAATGACCACACCTTCATTCTACATGGACTTCAGTGGCCACACGCCACACACTCACCAGCAGAAGGGCTGGAAATCAGTGAACTTGGCCCATCCCTTCTCCTCCGTCTCGGTGGAAACTAGCTTGGAGGCAGGACTGTCCCAGGCTGAGAAACCCCCTCCAGCCGCAGGCGCTTTGGAATTCACCTCCCCGAAATCAGCCACCCAGCCCACACCTGGTTATACATCACGACACATACAGCATGTAGTATAACGCAACCATGGCACCCATCTGCACCTAACAACTAGCTACACATTTAAACCTTCACTGTGTACACAGTTCCCATTAGCAGCCGGTAGTGGCTTGAGTTGTAGCTACAGTTATAGCTATCATTTTCAGACTCAGAGATGTTCCCACAGTGGTGGGGGGGGCAAAAGTGGAACAGAATAAAACGATTTAGAGAGGAAAAATTCCCTGGATGGATTGACTCGTGACTGGACATGTTTTATTCTTGAGAAAGTTTCCAGTCCCACTCAATTGCTGAATGACATAAACGTATGCATATCATAAGTGATTGTGCTCACTCTGCGTGTTCTCTGGATGGGCCAGACTTGAGAAGGGGTCCAGGGGCCCGTTAGGCTCCTCCTCAGCCTCTGTTCTTCTTGTGTCGGAGCCTGGCGTCTTGTCGGTCATCGTGCTCGCCACCGTGCCACCTTGAGACGATCTTAGGCCTCCAAACCTTTATTAATGCACACACATACACACACAATGAGGCCCTGTGTACAGACAATACATACTGACATGTGTACATACACATTTGTAATTACATAGTGATGACTGATAAATTATGTATAATGTATATAATGCATGTACTGGTATGTTTAGGAAAGGTGTATACTATTCTAATATGCAAATACTACTCAGAGTGCGTGCATGCATGGGTATGGCATGTGTATGTGGATTCCCCTACCTGTTGCGAGACTTGGTTTGTGTTGCATAGTTAATCTCTTTCTCCTCCCAGATGTCCTCTTCATCGTCATCAAACGACTGGATCTTCTCTTTGGAGCAGGCCTCAAACACAGCCGTGTTGGCCTGTTCGCACCAGGAGAGAGAGAGACAGAAGACAAAGCATAATAATGTAAAAATGTCTTATGTATATATATATATAACTATTAAAAAGTAAAAGTATAAAACAAAGAAAAACTGGAAATAAGTACTTGAAAATAAGAATAATACCTAAGTGTGCTTTACAACAACTGTTAATATTTTATTCACAGTTCTGCATGCTAGGCTCTAAACCAGAGGCTCTTTTAAATCTCGGGACCCGAAAGAGGATTTCAGTGTGTCCCAACCACTGCACGCTCAGAGAAGTCTGAGCGTACCAGAATTGGTGATCCTTTCGTGTTCTGTGCGTTGACCCACCTCCAACGGGCCATAGTTTAAGAACCGCTGCTCTGAACCAGTGGGGAAGTCATTCCTGCTTCTCCTCCAAGGGGCTCTGGGTTGACTACTTACACTATCATGGCCTGCATCAATGTTGATATTGATCTCTGCAATCTGGTCAAAGGTTGCTCTGCAACATGACAGGCACTTCGTTAACACACATAATGCAACACTCCCATGTTTCAAATAAGATTGATCATAAATAATCATCAATCACGTACGCAATTCTGTCTTCGGCTTCAGTGAATTCTTCGTCATTGAAGCCAAACTGATCAACGAAATTAGCCGTCATCTGTTGGATCTGATAGTCCGAGAAGGCCTAAAATAATGTGTAACATATGGATTAGGATTCAATATAAATATGTAAGGGATACATATGCATCACCCAGTCGGGGGTTTATTTCGCAATAATGACCGGCTCGCTGTACATTATCCCACTTATTACATGGCTACTTACTAAAAATATCAATCATTTGACACAAAATATAACAACAAAAAATGATTTTATTGCTTCTGCTTAAAAAAATAGTCTGTTAGATACTATGGTTGGAAATAGCGTCCATAGCAACGGTCTGTTATTCATAGCAACGGTCTGTTATTCATAGCAACGGTCTGTTATTCATAGCAGCGCTCTGCTATACAGAAATAACATGTAGAATGCAAATAGAATGCCGTAATTGACCAATCAGAATCGAGTATTCAACAAAGCCATGTAATATAAATATATAACTCTGATGTTGGGTGTGTCTCTCTTTAGGGATATGCGCACCTGCTGCAGAGTCAGCTCTTTGGGGAAAGGGCTCTCCATATCATCCTCCGAGGAATGCCGCAGGGACCGAGTGCCAACCTACAACACAAACACACATGTCAACACCTGCATGTATGTAGGTCTGCTTTCTACAGGCGTGTGTATGTAACAACAGTGTATGTGGCTGGAAGTGTGACTTGTGTTTACCAAGTCTATGGTGTTTTTCCTGTTGGTCTCTTTTAACGTCTGTTCCACAAATGTCTCCCAGCGCCCCCTGCAGTCCTCAGGCAGCTCTGCAACAACACACACACATCCATTGGGAATGTGACAATAACATGATGTTGAACCAGTAAACCAACCAAAGAATGTAAGCCAGTGGTATTTTACTCGCACACTTAACACAAACCTGTGATGAGGTCGCTGATCTGAGCATGAACTGGGCCTTTCTCCAGGTTGTGGACCACTGTGTTGGCGATTCTGGTCAGGTGACCCATGTACCCTCTCCTCATCCCACCTGTTACCCTGGAAACAAGGATGTTGAGATGCACACACACACACACACACACAAGCAAGCAAGTTTGTACGTATGTTGTAAAATGTAATAACAGGCAAGAGTTGCCTACTGTATCTTGTCATTCTCTTCCCAAGCATCAAGAATCCTCTGGACCAGTCGGCAATGCTGAAACAACTGAGGATAGAGAGACAGAGAGAGATAAGATACAAGACCCCTTTGTTCCAGAATAAAAGGGTCCAGTCAGTCAGGACTAAATGTCCGGACAGAGAGAGAGAGAGAGAGAGAGAGAGAGACACCTACGTGCGCTACCATTGTGTTATGAGCAGAGCTTTCAGGGTTTTGCACTGAGCCCATGTCTGAAGTCTGGGCCTCGGTTGAACCCTTCTCCTTTGAGGCCTCCTGGAGAGGAGGAAGCAGGGACGTTTCTTGCGATCCCAGGTCAGGTTGGAGTCTCATCTCGTGGGCACAGGGTCTGAGGATGGCAGCTACGCAGAGCTCCACTTGGAGGTGGAGGAAGTTGTTCCAGGTATACTTGAAGAACAAGTCCTGTTTCACAAGGAACATTTGTCAGCCAGGAACAAGGAACAACCTTTCCTCTTTTTGACAGACAGACAGACAGATGGTTAGATAGACAGATGGATAGATGGATAGATAGATAGATAGATAGATAGATAATAGTTGAATAGTTATTTTTTTAATTTAAAACCACTTTGGCAATGTAAACGTTTATTTTCCATGCCAATAAAGCTATTTTGAATTTAATTGAATTAATAGGTAGACAGACAGATGATATATATATATATATATATATATATATATATAGATATAGATATAGATAGATAGATAGATAGATAGATAGATAGATAGATAGATAGATAGATAGATAGATAGATATAGAGAGAGATAGATAGATAGATAAATAGACTGAAAGACAGACAGATGACTCACCAGCAGTACGGCCATGGTGTTGAGCTGGCAGAGTGTCTGAGCCACGACAGCGTGGCTAGCAGAGCTGGTGTACAGCAGGGAGGCCACCAGCCGGGCCACATGCAGACGTGTGTTCCCCAGTGGCTCTTCCAGCAGACCCAGGGAGGTCAGCATGGGACTGCACTACACACACACACACACATACGCACCACATACACATACACACACAAATACTGTAATGAACTGTACTGTACTGTATGTAATGTACTGTAAAGACCCGATTTCTAGAAACAACTTAATGTCATGACAGAAAGAGAAATACCATGAGAAACATGCAAACATCGAAAGCTCCTTTTGTTTCTCCTTGTTATAAACTCATGTTTAGCTTGAAATGATACCTTTATGGGATTTTGCAGTCTTAGTTTGGAATGGACAGCAGTTATGATGAACAAATTAGGGGCGATATTAATTTTTTTCAGCTGATACCGATAACCGATAATTACCTGCTTCTCATGGCCAATACTGATAAGATAACCGACAAGTATGCACACCTGAGGGTACAAATGGCTAAGATGTAGTGAGAAAAGATGGATGATTTATACTCCATAGTGCTGACCTAACCAGGTCTAACTGCCATCACTACTGTTAACCCAACAAAAACAAAGAACAAACACGACACGCATGGCTTCCGTAGAGAGTAGGCCAATGGGTGGTTTGAATATTATGCAAAGTTTGGATGAAATTGCATTGCAGGACCAGCGCTATTCACCCTAAGAGAAATCACACAGGTGCTATTGTGGGAGACGGATCGCCAGAAAAGGAAAAATTACCAACCTGTTATTATTAGTAGGGAGCTTTTGGTATCTTTTGGTCTCGTTTAAACATAGCTGCTAAATAAGCTACGTTCATTATTAAAACCCTTTTAAAACCATTAACCCCCCGCTTTCCGCAACCTCTTATTTCTATGACCACAACTCACTAGTGGGAGGACCACCATGGAAAATAAAATCATGGGGAGAACCCTAGAACATATAATAAATATTATTATTATTATTATTATTATTATTATTATTATTACAACCAGTTAGTTTAAATTCTGTCGCTGTCAGTCTTGCCGTTCTCACTTAGTTATGTCTTTTACATAAAAAATGAATGAATCAAAAGAATGGCTCTACCCAGGTGCAGCAGTTTGACATCATGAGCGCAACAACACAGGGCTGCGCTTGTTAAGTCAATGGAAGCAATATTGGCTTCAAATGATTGGCTCTATTTATCGGCTATAATTTAATGACCGGAATAATACATAATAATACAATATTCCCATTATCGGCCGATAATTTATCGGACCAATATTTATCGTGCATCCCACAAATCTATCCCACAGAATAATTTGTGGTATAAACTATGGGTGTGCCCAGTAGGTTCTTGTGTTACCTTGGGCGGGTCCAGCAGTAGCTGGTGGAAGTGTATCAGTTGGGGTTGGATGGCCAACAGGATACTGCTGTTGACGTTGTAACTTCTCTCAAATCCCTGAGCATCCATCACTCCATCCACCCTGGCATATACATAACACATCCATATACACACAGCACATTAGACCATGACACAGCAAGTAAGTTCAACTATGACTAAACACATTTTTTTTTCTAAGGTGGTGTGGGTGGTTGAGCCTGATGGAGAGAGATAGGAGGGGGGCGTGGCTCTCGGGTCTGATTAGACGACAGGCGGGTTAGTGGCAGGTGATCTCCATGACTTATCACCAGACTTGTCAGACGGTCTGGTGCTTCTGGGCTCGTGCTCCTGGTTTTTGTTTGTTTTGTTTTGTTGTAAGTATTTTTATTTGTCAGCAATACGCTCTTAAAAGTGCTCTGTGCTTGTGCCAGCCTCCACCAAGGTGCTGAACTCTGCTAAATCTTAGTGCAATAAAGCAGTTTGCAATGTCAAATGTCTCTTTTATGTTTTCAGATGTTTTTTTACGTGGCATGTCTTTTATTGGCATGTCAAACGCTTCTGATGTGTTTGGGATGTTTTTTATGTGAATCACTGTGCCCATAGACACATCTACCCTCAGGGACAATAAAGTTTACTCTACTCTACTTCACGGCAGCAGGTGGACCCGAGAGAGTGAGAGAGACTATAAAAAGACGGCGACAGAACGTGGAGAAACTGCCACGTGGCCAGTTATAATTTTGTTATATTTTTTACTGCATTTATTACATTTTTGTTTGCAACATTTTTGGCTGTGAAATAAATAAATGGTGCACCTCGGTCTACCACACAAAGTATCCATTTGTCCTTCCACATTTATTAATTAATTAATACATGTATTCAGCTGAGACAGACAGATCTTCCTTTCGTAAATATATGACCATTATATCTCCACATAAAAAAATAATATTAGCATGGGAAAAAACATAGGCAGAACGTGAAGATTTAATTGGATAGTGCAAATGTCACAAAACACTCTGGTCTTACTCACACTGGCCTCCTGATCTCCAGCAAGGTGAGAAGAACTTGAACTCCATTCACGATGCAGCTCTCGGTTCTCTCACCTGAGAACATGTTCTGCAGTAACTGTCCCACACACTCCTGCCTATATAACACACACGCGCACAAACACAAGAGCTTAGCTTACACTGTGACAATGACAGTGTCTGTTTGTATGTGTGTGTGTGTGTGTGTGTGCGTATGGGGGGCTTTCACACCTCATCGATTTGGTTTGTTTTTGGTGTATTAGATGTCCTGTCTGGGTTGGTTGGGGAGCTCTAACTCTCCATTCCTTTGTTTGGTGTGGACCAAACAAACCAACCAAGCAAGGGAGTTCAGTTCATTTCAGGTGAGAACGTAAACATATTTTGGTTTACATCCCATAGTTGATATAACTATTGGCAGCAGACCAATATACAGTATGTTTTAGGTTGCAGGCGGTGTGGTGCCTCAACAAATCATGCAATTTTTTTGTGGTGTGCATGCCTGACTCCACATGTCTTAACTGTTGTATAAGGCAACATATCAACACTACGTTTCCTAGAAAGGTCTTAGTAACACCAAACAAAATAAAATACCTAAAAAGCTACTAAGCTACAAAGTACTTTAAAGTATTTTGTTGACTTTGTTAAGAAAATGTCTTCCCAGAAGCAGGCACTTGCTTAAGGAGTTTGGTGCACTAATGACATCAGATTAAGTTAAGTATAGGTGTAAAAACGTCATGTGTGTGTGTGTGCGTGTGCATTTGTCCCTTACGACTCTAGGGCTGTGAGCAATGGGTCCGATTCAGACATCTCTTGCATCTGATTAGCCTGATCTCTGCTCAGACGGATGATGTCACACAAGGTTTGAGATGCGTTGGATTGACGCTAAAAGACACACATACACGCACACACACACACACATACATACATTCCAGTCCGGTCCAGTCCAATTTGAGATGTTGTAAATGAAAGAACATTTAGCAAGGAAGTTCAGTTTATTTAAAATACTTTGTAAGTATGAAGGCTTACCTCCTCGTCTCTCTCGGGGTGAATGAGTTCTATTAATCTCTGGGCTAGCTTCTCTTTGTTCAGCCACTGTTGATGTAAAACACACAGGTATTACTGTGTGTTTGTGCTTGTGTGTCAGTGTGAGTGTGTGTGTGTGTGTGAGTCAGTTTGTGCATGTGTGTGTGTGTGTGTATAGGGGGACATACATGGAGAGTCTTCTGTCTGAGAGACGCTGGTTCCACACAGCTGATGAGCCGCAGGAGGACATCCATCATGGCCGACGTGTCAATGTGCTTCAGCACCAGGGACAGGAAGCCCTCCTTCCCACGCAGGAAGCTTATCACCTGATCAGAGGCCAACACAATCTATTCTATATCATATAAAACCACACAGCCAAACGGGTCTATGGGGTATAGTTAGGTCTATGTCACTCATAATGTAGAATGGGTTATTTTTCCATGGCATTCAGCCCATGATCACCCCAAAAACAAAGATTTGTGGATATTTATTTTGCTACCCTTTACAGCTTGTCTTATCTGAACTGTGCACCTCGAGACGGCCACAGAGAGCAATTGGAAAAGTCCATTCACTTTTATGTATGAGCCTACCTGCTCCGTCTTGCGTGTGATGAGGTTCCCGACAGTCTTGCTGAAGAAGGAGGCCAGCAGTGGGTTCAGGGGTGATGGCTGCTCCAGGAAGCCATAGAGTGTGTCCAACAGCGGCTCCTCGTTACCCAGCTTATCGTTGATGACACCCACGTCGCTTGTCAACAGCTCGCATGCTATGTTCGGATACCTGCCGCCAACCCACACATGCACGCGCACACACACACACACACACACAGACCAGGTCGATTGGAGGACCATTTCTTCTTCGTCATCTCTACTTGAGGACAGAGGATCAAGTCCCTTTTGTCGTTTCATCGCCATTGATTATGGTAGATCAAGATGGCGACGGGAGCTTTTGAGTTGGTTTAAAGGACAAGGGTGGTGTACTGGCTCATAAAAAAGCATGATTTAATACACAATAATGATTTGTGAACCCAAGGCACTCCAAGCAATATACTTATAGGGCAATTTATTAAATACATTTTAACACTGTATCCCCATGAGTATAATTGGTGCAACAACTCAAAACTTATATCACCGTTTGTTGTTTTCTGACCTGATAACCTACACTCAACATTGACATTGTCATCTGTATTCCATTTAACTTAATCCATGTCCATGTACAGTGAGTGACTCCTACTTGAAGCGTTTCATCTCCTCAACACCAGCGGGGGGCACTGTGGTGATGAGACGAAGTAGCTCCTGCATGCAGTGGTCCTGAGACAAGAACAGGAGGAGCCTAGAACAGGAAACAGGAAGTACACATTACAACATGATGGCATCAGGAGCCATGCAATAATATTATGTTTGCAACATGTGTTGAGAGTGTTACTGGTCAAAAGTGGGGTGCTTGACCTCCTGTTCTGGGCCTTGCATTCTTGCAGCACGTCCTCCTCATCCATAAGCTCCACAAGCGTGACATCATCCTTCTCTAGCAGAGCCTCCAGATGGGAGGAAGCATGTAGGTCAAACTTCCAAAACATGGCTGACGTTATAGATGCATGCAGACCTCTGCCAGCCTGCAGGAAATGTGGAAGTACATGTTTGAATGCAAATGTGTTCAGGTGTCAGCGTTTCACAATGAAACTAGTCTAGGGGTCTGCAGGTGGTACATGTTGATGCTGAGAACATGAAACACATGTGTGACGTGTGAACTGATGCTAAAGTCCAAGGTGATTCACAATCACATACATTTCTGGCTAAACGTCAACAATGTGGTCCCTCACACACACTTTACACTTGTCCCATAGTCACTAACCATACGCAAACCAATGAAAGGATTATTCAATCCATGAATTGAAGAGATCCAATGAATCCCTGTGTCACTGCAAACAAAGAATATTTAAAAGTGTTTCTCTATCTGTATTATTTATATTTGAGAATGATTTATCAGTAGTGCTATTTGACTATTTCACTATCAAGTATGCATATGTAATTACCATGCATACTCCAACTGAAGATAATACCTGAAGCTAATGCAGGATGCAAAGAGTTTAGGCGGCTTATTAAGCAACTGATAATAAGCAGCCATAAGCCAACAGACAGGTGTACCTGACACTACCTGTAACGGCCATTATACCGGACGGACTGTGGACGTGTGATTATAACAGACATGTCAGGCCAACGTCCATAACGAAGGGCAGCCCTAGACCTCACTCTCCCAATAGCAATTCATTTACAACAGAATGGTGTCTGTCTAATACGTGACCTTGGTGTGAATACCAGACTAAAGACAGCCTCTCGTAGTGGTGCGTCCTGCCCAGAAACAAAGGAAAACGCCTTGAACCGCAATTCACCTTTAAACACCATTTAGGCCAACGTCGTCCCCCCTTTTATCCGAGCCAAACGAGGGTGACCTCGGCTAAATACGTCCACCTTACCGGCCCCTCCGTCTGTAACTAACAGGTGTTTGCGAGCCGCGGCGGCGTTACCGGCGCTGCCACCGTGCAGGTAACGCCGCGCGCGCGCGCTACCAGCGCGGCGGGCTCCGCGCGCTAGGCCCGCGTCCCGGCCTCGTTACTCGTTACACAGCCGTCACGTCTACATGCGTAGCGGCTACCGTGTAGCAGCGGTTACCGTGCGATGGCTAGCGGGTTAGGCGAGAAGTCGGCCGCCACCAAGTCGGTCGGTCTGTACAGATCCCTCCACCAAGCAGCAGGGTGTAACGTGTGTAATATTTACCGCCGCTCTCCAAGACGTCCCAGCGTCAGACCCGCCTCCACATCACTACGACGTTAGCCTGCTAGCGGGCGTCGCAGGCTCAAATCAATGCTTAGGCCACCGTAAAAAAAAAACAATAACAACAAAACAATAACAGCGGCCGTCCGGATCCGCCTCGTTGAACCCGCGACGGACTCAGCGGGCCTGACTTGGGACGCGACGGTAGTCTGGTCCAGAGGACTAGTCCAACACGGCAGCCGGTCCAGAGGACTAGTCCAACACGGCAGCCGGTCCAGAGGACTAGTCCAACACGGCGGGTCTGCTACTGCTGCTGTACAACATTTGCATTACATCCAAGTCGTCCTCCCTGTGGAAACACAGCCGCTAATGTCCGAGCTGAGCAGAGCTGTGGTGACGCCAGCAGCACATCTGGACACAGCTGGACACCGTGCATCCAGATGTTCACACGGGGAGAGGCGGGTTACAGCTGGTCCCTGGAGGCTGTGTGTGTTCAGACAGTGGGCTGCATCATGAACACACACAGCTTATTCACATTAATACACACACCACACGTTGCGATGCCCAATGTACATTAAATCGCGTGAAAAGCTATTTATTTGACGCATTGCGTAAAGACAGTCACGTGTCAAACATATAACAATAATAAAATAATAGTGAGAATAATTAAATGGTCATTCTGTGAAAATGCAAATTGCTGCATTTAGAAATGTGGACTAGACACTACAAGTAGGCTGCCTGTTAGGCCAGGAAACGCAAATCATTCCTCATTTGAATGATGAAGTTTAGGGTTTCACATTGTCAAATGATGTCTTTATTATTTGTCTGTGGCATGTCTAAAGTGTGCAGGTCTGAGTCCATGTAGCCTATCTGGATGTTGTGGTGGGTCGGTGATAACATGTTTTTGGGAAATTATTTTACTGCATTTTACAGAAAAAAAGGACTAAAGGCAGCATCGTTTACAGCGCTATCTAAGTGAAACGAATGTGTGAAATTAATAAAATAGTGTCTAGGCACATACGGCGGTGACGTCACGAGGTCACTGTCATAACAACACATGGTTTGAATGACATCAAGGTGTGTTTCTGTGTAGACTAGGGCGCGCATGCGCAGTACACCAGCAGCAGGGACCAGCAGCCAACACCACCAGGGTCTACATCATCCTGCTCGGCTCTGCTCAGGACACACACACACACACGGTGGTAGAGGCAGGTACAGGTATGGCGAACGTCGTGGACACCAAGCTGTACGACATCCTCGGAGTCTCGCCGACCGCCACGGAGAACGAGCTGAAGAAGGTAACGTGGCGGCGGCGGCGGCGGCGGCACGGAGACGCGTCCATCCCCGCTACCCTGGCCTCTCCGGGGGCTTAGCTTCACCATGCTAGCTAGCTAGCTAGCTAGCGTCCCCCCCCTGAAGAGACCCGCGGTGTGGGGTGTCACAGTGTAGACCCAGTGCGGGTCCTGGGTCCTGGGGGGGGGTGGTAGGTAGTGTACATAGACTGTTAAACACGGACTACGGGGTTGGATAGTAATGCTAACGCATCAGTAGTGCTATGGAGGGGGGGGGGGGGGGGGGTTGATTGGCGTGCTATCTTTAGCTGGCCGGCTAATGGTGTTGATCCCTCTGTGGTGTGAGTGTGTGTGTGTGTGTGTGTGTGGGGGGGTTATGGCCTGTGGAAAGTTGGTTAAAAGCAGACATTAAAGCTGGCTAGTGAAGGACACAATGCGGGGTTGGACAACCTTTGGGTCATGTGTTGGTGGGTTGCGCTGATGGTCCGATGATATTAATGCTACTCCAAACCACCACCACCACTGTGTGTGATGATTATATATGTACGGTATCCATATCCCTATTTATATATAATATAGCCTCCAGTTGTCACTACTGCAGCAGGACGTCGTTAGGAAGCCGCGTGCCTAGTTGCAGTGTCACGGTTTTCTGACAACAGGGCCTCAAAATCACCAACCACCAGGCAGCGCACCTCAGTGAGGATACTGCTATTGCGGATGATGTTATTATTTTCAGTATTGTTTTTTTTTTTGCAGGCCTACCGCAAGTTGGCAAAGGAGTATCACCCTGATAAGAACCCAGACGCAGGAGATAAGGTATGAGTCACCAGGCCACCGTAATTAAATGTACATCTACAGCAGTGTCTCGTCAGCTTTTTATTTAGCCCAGCATTGTCCTCTTAATCTCTTGGAGCAGAAGTTGAATTAGATAATGTGGGAAATACTGACATTATTTCTGAAATGGTGGTAGATTAAACATGAAGTGAACAGTTCCTCTAAAATTCATAATAAACAGTTTCTAATAATAAGTATTTATTATATATTTATCTATTTTTACATTAATGTTATATCCTATTGGATGTTGTTTTTGTCTAGTTTAAGGAGATTAGTTTTGCATACGAAGTACTGACCAACCCTGAGAAGAAGGAGCTGTATGATCGCTATGGAGAGCAGGGCCTACGAGAGGGAGGTGGTGGAGGCCCTGGCATGGATGATATCTTCTCTCACATCTTTGGGGGAGGACTGTTCGGCTTCATGGGGGGGCAGGGCAGAGGGGGACGCAACGGGGGCCGGAGGAGAGGAGAGGATATGGTGCATCCCCTCAAGTGAGTTGGCGCAAGGCTCCTGAGGAAATGCTCAAATGGCACATTTTGGTGTGAGATCAAAGAATTTCGAAGCTTGTTCTTTGGGATTTTAACTTGATTCGTCATCTGTCACAGAGTTTCCCTTGAAGACCTGTACAATGGCAAAACCACCAAACTACAGCTGAGTAAGAATGTTCTATGTAGCTCCTGTAACGGGTGAGTCTTGTTCGATTTAAACATTTATCTCAATTAAATCACATGCTTGCAACAATGATTACCTAAACTCAATTGTGTTAGCTTTCACATCCATCTAATCTGGTGTGTTGTTTTGCTTGTTGTTGTCTTTCAGCCAAGGGGGCAAGGCTGGAGCGGTGCAGAAGTGTGTAGCGTGCAGAGGGCGTGGCATGAGGATCATGATCAGACAGCTGGCTCCCGGAATGGTCCAACAGATGCAGTCAGTCTGCACAGACTGCAGCGGAGAGGGTGCGCTGCAACCTTAGAGGGACACGTCTCACGATTGATGTCTGTGTTTAAGTCTATGGATTTATTCATGCTTTAGAAATGCTAGAAACAATGATAAATGCCCATTGCCCATTACAAGTTACCACGGCCTCAAGTGATGTCTTGCATATGCCTGCTTTGTTTGTTGAGCAGCCAAGAGAGTTTGTCACAATCTGAAGCAACCACATATTTGCATTTCTGTAGCAATAAGCAGCAAATGCTTGGTATTAATACTTCCATAAATCACTAATGACGAGGCAATTATCAAAATTAGAATCCGTAAATGGTTCATTCCAATTAGTTGATTGACTGATGACAATTGCAATTAGTTGTTGTCAATTAATCAACCAATGGTTTCAGCACTAGCTTATGAGCAACCGTGCAAGTTAAGAACACGTTTACATATACATCCACTGTAAAAATCGTCTTTTCTTATGAGTGTAGGCGAGGTGATCAATGAGAAGGACCGCTGTAAGAAGTGTGAGGGCCAGAAGGTGTGCAAGGAGAACAAGCTTCTGGAGGTCCACGTAGACAAAGGCATGAAGCATAGCCAGAAGATCACCTTCTCAGGGGAGGCTGACCAGGCACCAAACACTGAACCAGGGGACATTGTCCTGGTGCTGCAGGAGAAGGAGCATGAGGTACGCACTCGAATGATCCTTTGCCCAGGCAGAATGCTCACTGCATTGGTCGTGGATGGTGGCCGATGATGATATATCCAGGGATGGCGCTCTGATCTGGCAAATAATGTTTAGCGTCTTGTAATAAACGTAGCGTCTTTTTTTTTTTTTCCTTTGTAGGATTTCAATCGTGAGGGCAGTGACCTTCATATGACCCAGCGCATCGGCTTGGTGGAGGCTCTCTGTGGGTTCCAGATAACTGTGACACACCTTGATGGACGCCAGCTTCTCGTTAAGTGCCCACCTGGCAAGGTCATAGAGCCAGGTACATGCCTCTCTTCTCTGATATGGTAGCACAGAAATCCCTCTTCTAGGTTTCACAAGTGTGATTTTTGTTTTGGTTTTTAGATGAGACGTTTCTGAAACTGCTTAATCTGTTCTCTCCAGGATGACATTCGGTGTATATAATGAATTGTAAATCAAAGTGATGCAAGCATTGGTTTTTACGAACACTGTTGGTCTTGTGCCTACCAGCCTGCATCCGGGTGGTGAAAGGTGAAGGAATGCCTCAATATAGGAATCCATTTGAGAAGGGAGACCTGTTCATCAAGTTTGACGTTCAGTTTCCTGACAACAACTGGATTAACCCTGAAAAACTGGTTGTAAGTGAGAATACCTGAGGCCTGATCAAACATGAAACGCATTGTATTTTACTTGTTTTACTTTTGAAGTATCACATATTTCATGAGACATGGAGTGAGCTTGTCACTGTTCCCCAGGAACTTGAAGACCTGCTTCCTGCTCGTGCAGAGAATCCAGTCATCTCAGCAGACGCGGAGGAGGTTGAACTCATTGACTACGACAGAGCGCAGGGTTCGGGCAGCGGCGCCCGGAGGGAGGCGTACAATGATAGCTCTGATGAAGAGGGGGGCCACCATGGCCCTGGCGTGCAGTGTGCACACCAATAGAAAAGACCTGTATAGCTAAAAAACAAAACAAAAAAAAACACGCACACATCAACATTCACACCTTGAGTACCACTGCTCCCACAAGTCAAGAGTTGACACATACACGCACATTCCTCTCTTTTCTCAATTCCTGGTGAAAGGAGAGTTGCTAACATCCGTCAATGCTCATTCTCTCCGGTTCTAGCGTGGCTGGATGTGTGACCAATGTTATGTTCATGGACTGCAGTGATCGTCCCGTCATCAGCAAGGTGAATATTCCTTTATCGGCTACGTTAATGAAACCCTCCCGTATCCATGCTAGGCTTTTCCCTGTCACCGTGGCAACATGCCCGACTAGTGTATAAAATGCAAATGTTGCACCATGTACCATCTTGTATGAGGTGTAGTTTTAGTCCATCACATGCGAGTGCATGGTCCTAATTGCAGCAGAACTCGCACATCCAGGTCCTGTGTCAAGAATGTAGGATTTTGCATTAAGATTTGACAGCGTGACCTTCTGTACCCAAGTGTTCCTGCAATCAAAGATCCCAAAGGTAGGATCTGACCTGATGACAGCTGTTACAGCATGTCCTCGACTTGAGTTAAACAGGTAGACGCAGCTCAGGCCCTTCCTGTAACTTGATGGGTTTTCCTGGATCTGAGAGTGACCCAGTTTTTCTTTGACTACTATATTGAATATTGATATTAAAGCTTAGTATTGGAGTTTGTCGTAATTAGTCCAGCATGTCTTTGTTGGATACCATATTTCCGTTAAGAGGCGTTAGGACTGCAACACATGAACCTAAGTTCATGTGTTGCTGTTCTCTGTGTGAGCTGAAGAGTAACATGAATGGATACGTATGTGGGAGCCACGGTGGAATGTTCTGTTTCCTGTTACTGGTTTGTATTATGTTTTGGACATTAGATCAAATAGTTTTTGAAGGAAAAGGGCACTGATAATAAATACACAAAATAAGCACTTTCTATCCTTAAGTCCAAGGACCAAGCAGCATCTGATTAGGGAAACCACTGCGTTTGACTCCTTCTCTGTATTAAAGGATAACTCTGGGATTTTTCAACCTGGACCATATTTTCCCATCATTACCATGTTGTCCACAGTGACTAATGCGGACAACAATTTTTTCAATTGGTCCTGTTTTGAGCGAGAGGGCTTCAGCCGTCAGCTGTGGCAGCAATGTAAAATTATAGGGCATTAGCACCCCGTCAATGTATGTCCTCTAAAAGTGCTTGTTTTGTCACTGACAGGCTCAGATTGTTATTATAAATGTATGACAACATTATGGAAAGGATCCCTACAGACATTTGTCTTTACCTTTGTCTTTACCTTTGTCTTTACCTTTTGCTCAATCCAGTCTATTATTGTGTCTAACCAAGTCTTGCTCAAGGAGAAGTCTTGCTCTGAAATGTCGTGAGAGTTGTTGCAGGAAGAGAACGGTGGAAACTTGAGTGAGAGTTGGAGAGAGGAGTTGGACTACAGAAAGCGTAGCTTTGTGTTATCTAAAAGATTTTTAAAAATGCAATGGTTCGTATTTGCATGTTTCCACTGTTAAAGACAAAGGTTTTATTTCTCTGTATGGATCCTTTCCATAATGTTGTCAGACACTTATAATAACAATCTGAGCCTGTCAGTGGCAAAACAAGCACTTTTAGAGGACATACATTGACGGGGCTTGCCCATATAGTTTAACATTACTACCATTTTGAGGGTGATGGCTAAAGCCCTCTCGCTCAATACTGGACCAATTTTAAAAAATCCTGTCCGCATTAGTCACTGAGACCCAAAATTATGGGAAAATAGGGTCCAAGTTGAAACATCCCGTAGTTATCCTTTAAGTCCAAGGACCAAGCGGTATCTGATTAGGAAAACCTCTGCGCTTTACTCCTTCTCTGTAATAATACGCATCTGTGCTGTTGTAGAGTTGTAACGCCAAGCGATATTTCTTTTTGCCCATGGACATTTTGACACAACCCCACAACCCCTCTCCCCATAAGCCTGTAAATACTTGTTCTAGTGCAGAGGTGCGTCTATGGTCCATTCTGAGGTCACAGCACTTAATGTTACAAAATGACCTGATGGTCACCTGTTCTGTTGCTAATGTTATGTTGACATACAGGAGTGTGGATAGGAACCTCTCTGGGCTGGTGGCGTGTATTGTATCATTTTATTTAGGCCACAGACAAACCTACAGAAGACTTATGGTCAATTGCTAATGAATGAACGTGTTTATGCCTATTTGTTTGTCAAGATGATAAACTATATTAAAAAAAGTCAACATATAGGACTGTTGTCTTTGTTTAATTTGTATTTATTTCTTGATATTTATATTCTATATTTTTACAGTACATATGTCTCATTCACGTGTTCCATGTTTTTCCAAAGTATTACACAAGACAAGTCATGGTTGTGTACAGAAATGGATCAGTTGGGTTAAATGGGGTTGAGTTAAAATATACTGCATTCCCTACATACTGTAGGGATTGTATTGCACCGCATGAAAGCGTGTGAAAGTGTTTTATTCTGTGCTGTTCTCTGCGTCTGTACTGTGGACCACTGGACCCAGGAGTTCTTTAAAGCCAGCAGTGTTCCTATAGGAACAGAGACAAGGAGGAATGAGTATTTAAACCACCACCACTACCATCAAGATTCAAGAACTTTATTTGTCACATAAACATACAGGATGTACAGGGTCATGTAAGTGGCAATGCTCGAAGGGATTGTTAAAGAAAATAACAGCAACAGTATTTACAATAAAAAGAAGCAAGACTATTTGCAGTCGGTGTAGGTATAGATAAGGTGCGTGCGCGTGTGCGTGCGCGTGTGCGCGCACAAGAGGGGCAGTGTGTGAAACTTGGTGGGGGCCCTGGTGAGATCAGTGTATTGGTTCATCTGTAGAGCTTGACCAAGTCGTTCCTCACCTGTCTCGTTTGGACTGCATCACACAAGATCGCTCTCTCCTCAGCTGTTCCAGCCGGGCTCTGACAACAGTCTTCTGTTGAATCTTATCTTCCTGGGAAATGCAGACGCATGCAAAGCAACCTCTATCACATCTGGGGCTTCTCATAATCCAGGTCGACTTAGACAAGTGTGTGTGTGTGTGTATAGACCGTTACCTGTGGTAGATTGTGTGTGAGGTGCTCTAGTGTTTCTCTTTGTTTCAGACCAAGCAGATCCTCCTCTGCCTTTTTGTTCTGAATGATGGAAAGACGCTCCTGAACCTTTGAAACATTAAAACAGAAATGTTGACATCTCTGACCAATAGGAGATGATGGATTATTTCTCACATTCCACAGCACAGGTTCTAATATGTTCCTCTCTCCTCCTGTTGTCTTTCTCCTCACCCTTAGCAGTTGTCTTTCTCTGTCCCTCTGTTGCTTCATTTCCACCTTCCTCTGCATGTCCACCAGGTTGCGCATCGTCCTCTCCCTCTCCACCAGGGACACCGGTTCCCTAGTTTTATTGCACTCCCTCGATCTAGCTTCCATCACCGTCTCTTTCTCTGGGAAGTCAAACTCCTATTGAGCAGCAGAAAACAGTGGATGTCAGTTCATGGTCTAAATAAAAAGAACAGGACTGCCTTCATATAGTACATTTCTAACCATGATGGGTAAAGCTCCTCTTACTGTGGTTGGTGGGATGGATTTGTGAACCTCAGCAGGAAGCAGCTCTTGTCTTTCTTGATCCCATGGCTCTGCTGTACTCTGGACAGAACACACTTCCACTTCTGCATGGTCCCTGCAAGCCTCACTCATTGCATTGTTTGCTTCCGAGTTGAGCTTTTGTGCAACCTCTCTGGTCTCTGTAGCAAAACCATGTGCTTGGAAGTTGCATTCAGAGGGAGTTTGCTCTGTCTCCACTTGCTGTTTGCTGATGTGCATTTCAACCGTTGACACAGGCTTCATAAGGAGGAAAGCACTTGCGATTAGTTTATTATTCTGAGGTCTTTATCACAATTACGGTCTGAAAGGCCCAAATGACGCCAACAACACCCCAGAACTCTAAACCATTATGAAAATAAACCTTCAGAAGATCACATCAGATGGATTCCCTCTTCTGAGGAAGACTGGGAGTGCAATTACGAAATCTACCAAGCGATATTTACATTATATTGTATGACACTTTTGACGGTGCACTGCTGTACTGTGTAGACCAGTACCTGTATCACAGACTGAACAAGCGGTGCCTCCACCAACACTTCCACGTGGCCGACTCCATCGGGCGCCGCCATCTCATAGCAAGTGATCCCCGTCACGCAGTGACCCTCTTCGGCCTCGTCGGCAACGACCTTCACGCTGCACTCGGCTGCACTCCCGCAGACGGCAGGTGCCTCTGAGTCGCATCGCGCCGGCTTGCTCCATGCTGACGCGATCAAAGAGCCCTGCTTCTCGTAGCCCTGCGGGGTTCTCCTGGGGCCGACCGCTCGCCCTGCCTCCTCCTCCTCCTCTGCACGTTCTTCCGTTGCGGGACGCCCGTGGTGGGGAGCGTCGGTTGCGTCCGATACACATAGGATCTCCAGGTAGGGTAGTTCCTCCAGGGCTGCACCGCAGCCTTTGGAACAACACAAAGCGATGCGGTTGGGGTTGGTTTGAGGTTGAAGGCTTTTCGTGTTCTTAAAAGTTGCAGTGATATTTATTATTCATCATCATACCTGTGCAGAGATCCTGTCTCTGAAAAACATCTTCAGCGGCTCGTATGGGTTCTGGTTCCTCGTGTGATGGGTTGGCGCTCTCCGCGGGATCTGGGCCGCTTTTATTGTGAAGGCCAGCATTGCTGTTCAGTTCTGTGGTTGGCCCAGAGTGGCTTACCTGGGTTGCCGCTAACCCGACCTCGACCACTGAGGCCTCAGGGATGTCAGGGCTGAGGATGTGGAGCAGGTTGGCAAAATGTTGGGCCTGGAATTCCGACCGATATTCGTCTCTCAGAACCTGAAGACGCTCAATGCTCTTTAACCACACACACACACACACACACACACACACACACACACACACAGACACAGACACAGACACAGACACACACACGCCACACCATAGTGACGTGTCATATGTTACAACATGATGTCCCCACATTCCCAGATGCTGTGTTGTGGAATGGCGTGTTGTGTCTCACCATGTGGAGGAGCGACGGCAGTACAGTAGAAACCTGGGCCTCCTGGACGTCTGCCAGCTGCCTCAGCAGTATCACAGCACACTCTCCCCATCGGGTGGCAGGCCCTGTTGAAGAACCACCTGCCTGATCCTGGTTCTCATTGTGGTGGTGCTGGGTTTGGGGCCAGGGCGGCGTGTGTGTTTGCAGCCTATGAGAGCTAGACTCTTCGAGGGGAGCGTGTGTCTGGAGGCTGCCGTGGATTTGTCGCAACCTTCTTAGACAGTCATCTTTTAAAGAGCCATGCCTTTGTGTGTCCTCTATAGGGGAAGGGAGCATTAGTCATTAAGAAGATATGAAATGCAAATTCTATTTATTTTTTTCTATCTATTTTTTACTAAAAACCAAACCAAAACAGACTTACTGTCTTTTAAAGGGCACTGACTTTCCTGCTCCTGTAGTTGGTCCAGGGAGACCCCATGCAGAAGCCCCAGTAAGTACTTCCTCTCCGCCTTCTGTTTCAGAACCAGCCACTGCAGCACCGCCTGAAGGGTTAAGGTTAGGGTTGGGTCAGAGGTCATGCTCCAACGTTGGGGAGAGTGTGTGTCTGTATGTAGTACAGGCTGTAATAATGCAAAGGGGTAGCTTAGAGAGAGCTATAGAGGACATTGCAGAGTTTACATTGATTTCTGGGTAAAAAAAGTGTCAAGTCATTGTATAGTAACGGTGAAGAAAGCGGAGGTGAGCTTTGTGCTCATTTGCATTGCATATTATTTCATGTGGAGTCTATTAAAACGATTATCTAACAAACATTAAGCTTCACTAGAATTATTAATATTCGTATATAATGTAACATTTTTGTCTTGATCTCATTTTTGTTCGTGAATGTTAAGCCATAGCTCTGTATGGTTTTTTATGGCTTGAGATAAGGAACCTATATCTTTGTAAACCCTTAGTTTAGTTTTTTTTTCTTCAGTGTATTCAATAAATACATTAAAAAAATAACTTTTTTACTGGTACCACAACCACAGTGTACAGCTAGTCTGTTCACTCGCTGCATTTAATGTTGCCGTTGAACACCTTTACTCTTTTGCGCTGGAAACCAAAAAAAAAACAGAATATACGTTGTGACCCTCTCTCTCTGTCTGCTGGTTCTCCTGTTGTTTGCCTATCTTTGCAGGGAGCCAGTGGACGGCGCTGAGAGGGTCATCAGCAGATGTGCTGTGCCTGTGCAGGTTGGGCCTGCAGGCTTCATAAGGTGGACCACATCAGCCACTTGCTCTCTTCCCACACAGGCAGGTTGGCTCTTGGTTTGGTCCCTTTTGGTTTAGTTTTGTACTTTAGTTTTGGTTGTGCCTTTTGTGTAGTTCTATGTTGTGTTTACACCCTACGGCATCCCCACAGCACAATTTCCACTCAACCATAAACTACACTCACCACTGATGATACAGATGACATGTTATTGTGTTATATTATTATTCTCTTATTTCTAATAAATATCTTGCTTTATCCTTTAACCATGTGTGGACTCCCGTCTTTGTTGTGCTCACCAAGCCTGGTCGTAACGCTGCGTCAGCAACCCCAAAAAACAGGATTTGGGCATTTTCCTTTCTTTTCCCACGGTTTCTATTCGCAGCTTCTCCACCATTATAACTCTATACAATGCCTTGATGCTTTTCTACCCAGAAGTAAACGTAAACTACTCTGCAATGCCCTCTATAAGGTGGGTTACGTTAGCAACCCTTCTATAAGAGGTGAAAAGATATTATTATACATGTATCGAAATGTCTACTCTGAACCTGCTGTGGCGACGCCGAGATGAAGATCTCTTTCTCCTCTTTCTCATCGCCATGTAGCCACTGTGCCACCATCTCCTGTCTGCACATGTCGCCAACACATGGCCTGACGAGTTAAAGTCATTTTGCATGTGGAAAAGACAATGTCGATCAGCGGTTATAAATTCGGCATGACATTTTGGTAAAATTCGTGTCTGGTGGTCTCACCAGCGCTCCCAGCGCTGTCTGGCTGCAAGCAGAGCTCCGTAGGACCTGTGTTCTGTTTGGGCCCTGAATGTCGCCAGCCTGATGTACAGAAACAACAGCTTCAGGCTCTCCCTGTCCAGCCTGCAAACACAAAGAGCCAACACAATGTCAATGTCAATAAAGGCATCATAACATAACAAAGTTCCTTGTGTTGTTGGTCATTTGCCATAGAAATACTGCAAAGTACACAATGAAGCCAAAACAAATAGGTGGTGCTGAACTGAGTTGTGCAAAACAGTGGTGTAATGTATTTTGACCGATCTGTATTGTCCTCTATATAAAGGGGTCGACTACCATGTTGAATGTGTTGTACCTTTTGCTGAGGTGTGTGAGTGAATCCCTCTCTTGTTGACGAGAGGCATAGGCTTCTGTCAGGACGGTCACAGCAGACCAAGATGACTGCACAGCGGACTCAGAGGAGCCTGTCGGAAACACCTGCTCACAGGTCCTGCCAGTACATTAGACACAGGCCTTGACATCAGTCTGCATTTGTGTCTATGAATGCATGAATTACCTGTTTATAAGTCCCCATTTCAGTGTGTGTACATTGCATATGTGTGTGTGCGTGAGTGTGTGTGCGTGCACACTTGTAAATCCTGAAGGCTCCTGGCAGCTCGCTCAAACGGAGCAGGTCCCCCGAACCCAGAGCCAGCTCGGCCAGGTCTTCAAGCCCCTCCTTCTCCTTGTCTTGTTGCCATGGCAGCAGGGCCTCCCAGGCACTCCAACCTGTAGTAGTAAATATATAAAGAGACACTTGTCCTGCATTAGTCCTGCAGGCTCTAGTAGTGATACCGGTGTCTCCAGGTGTAGTGTAGCCCGACCGTAGTGCTGCCTCAGCATCTCCGTATACAGCATCCTGGTGATCACGTCATACTTCACCTCCAGCAGTGAGAGGAGGTCGGCCGGGGTCAAACAACCCAGAGCATGACTCCTGACCTCCGGCTCTGTGGCATGCCACCGTCTGGGCGCTATGCTGTGCACACCTTCTGTCACCAGCCTAGAGTTGATGAAAACACAACTAAGATGTACCTGCACTGACACAACTGGAGGGAGGAGTAGCATCAATAACATTAAAGGTGTCTAAAAGAGTTTTCTCCCGAGGTTGTAAGAGTTTCACATAGAGGTACCTGGCCCAGCACTGTCTTGCGCTCCTCTTCAGACGCAACACACACCTGTGGCTATCCTCTGGCTGTACAGGTTTAAAAGGAGCTAAGAGTTAAGGTCCAAAACTGACTGAATAATGTATAGAGAATAAAAGTCAAAAAGTAAACAGATTGAAACTGAAATACCTGTGTAAGGTCCGTGTCATTACAGCCAGAGCGCAAGGAGCCTGAACCCGAGTGAGAGTGCGCATGTTCTGGACCCTGGTGGTACCCGAGGTCCTGTGTGTCCTTTAGAGATCCATCATGACGCTTCCCCACGTTCAGCAGCTGCTGGGACCAGTAGAGCTGAAATAAAAACACAGCCACCTCTTACATACAATGTGTTGTAATGTATGACCTATACTTAAAAAACATTGCTTTTTATACCTCTTCTTTACTTTCTCTCTCTTTCTGCATTTCTAGAAGAACGTCCAGGATGTTTTCACCAACACAAGACCACCCCTCATCTTCCCCAGCAACCTGAACATGAGGAAAGTATAATAAAATAGTTAGTACAATGAAAAACTGATTGTATATGAACAAGGGGCAATTCAACTTGTTAGTATGTGATGCGTATACCATTACAAGGCAGAAAAAAGAAAATGCATTTATTCACGTCTGTTTACCTTCTTTATAGCCACAAGTACATCATCTGTCGTCGAGGGGTAATGGAAGACCTTCTGGTAGATTATGCTCACATCCTCAGAGGAAAACTCTCCTCCGGCGGAGACACCCAGAGCACGGTACAAACCATCCACGATGCACACCTCAAAGAGATACACACAGAAATGAAATATGCAAAACAGTACATATCCCGATGTTTATGTATCGTGCACAAACCTGCGTGTCTCACCTGCTCATCCATGTTCCCACCATTTGTAGTCCATTATAAATTATACACAATGTCACTATGGTTACTGCACCTTTGAGGTCAACATTGGGTTTATGTTACAACCAGGGCCCTGAATAAGCCTACCGCAGGCCAGCACAGGCTGACTGGCATATTCATACTCGTGAAACTAGAGGTGATGTCAAGCTAGTGTGTCAAATTGTATTAAAACCAATCATTTTTGATGTATGAAATTGACATATGTAGATGACACATACATATATGCATAAGACACAAACGCTGAGGGACACAGGACATAGCTTTAAGGTACTGGGATGTCCCGTGTCTCCCCAGGTCAGATCAGTGACAGCGTTGAAGAGCACAGCGCTGGACGTCTCACTCTCAAGAAGACTAGAGAGGAGACGGCCTACATATGGTTTCACGTCCTCTGGTACGTCCACCTTTTCAACTGGTCAACAAGCTGTCTCAAGGCTATGGTGAGGAAACATGATCTTGTTGTCTAGAAACCACTGTCCAGAGCCTAGTAGTTAACTATACATTAGGTAAGTATACATTGCATAAGCAGACATGTAGACAACAAGGTATTGAAATGAACCACCAACCAACCATCTTCTGTGTGTCTTATTTAGTAAAATAAGACACACAGAAGATGGTTGCACAGGCGAGGGAGACCATGTCCCTCTGGGTCAGAAGCAGGAGTCATCTGGAGCCGATGGTGCCAGCCTGCCCTGCCTACAAAATAATGTCGGTTGAATGCATTTGGACCCATCTTGTCTTTTTGATGATGTAAGTGAAGAGACACAGGGGACCCGAGGACTGTAAACTGGACACATAATCACTGGCTGAGTTGCCTTAGAATAATAAGAATAGGATTATGTGGCAGTTGACCCCTGCCACACGCCACCAAAGTAGCTTTGCTGGGCTTCTCCGACACAGGACACAGGCAGATGTTGGTAGAAAAAAATGTTTATTGGAGATGGCAAGATGGCACAAACCAGAGCAGATGTAACGTGCTGCCATGTCAGAGCTCTCTCCTTGGTGTGTGTGGTGATAGCTGGTTTATCCTGGGTGCCATGATTGCTCTGCACCACAGGTGTGCAGCCCCACCCAGCCCAGAGTCTAATCAGTCTGACTCAGGCCAGGTGAGGCTGTAGACCAGCTATCAACCACACACTCGACAGATTAAAAATATAAATAAGATTCGAAATAATATGTATTTAATATTACCATACCATATTATATGCCATAATATATATATATATAATATATATTCTGTTACCAATTCCTACTATTTGTAGCTGTGTGTAGTGTCCCCCAGGGGGCGTCCCTCAAAGCGGATAAAGGAGGAGCTTATTCTGATCAGTCCATCACTGTGGCTGAGGCCCTGCTCGGTCACCATGGTAACTTGTACCAGTTATCAGGCTAACTGTCAAGCTTAGTTTAGCTGTGTGTTAAACAATGTCCGACGGGCGGAAACAGACTCCCAAAAGACTGTTTCGTCAGGTGTATTTTCGCGCTTGCATCACTTATGTTATGTTCGTATATTGTAAATATATCTTTATATACAGTCTATCTTTATGCCATGTTCATGTTCAGAAACATAAGTAACGACCTTTCTCTCAGAATGTGATCAAGCATTAATGTACGTGTTTACTTTAGTTCCAAAGACCATATTAATACAAATAAATTCATGACAATCATGTTTTACCACTTTCACTTTCTCCAAAATCAATCCATCAAACTTTATGTATATAGCACAAGTCATACATCAAATGCAACACTAAACATGCTGAAGATAAAAAGTGTTAAAAAGAACAGACCCGCCCCTACTCTGCCTCGTAGTCGTTGCCTTCGTTGGTTAGATTGGTCAAGGTCAAAATATCAGGGTCAGCCAATCAAAGGCAGAGTAGGGGCAGATCTTAATCAATAGGTTGATTGACATAGGCCTAGGCTATGCAGTGCATCTAGGGACCACAACCTTTCCAACCAACTACTGCATGTCCATTCATTGATGACCCTGTGGAGTGGCCATTCATTGACGACCACCAACCCCGAGGGTCTTCAGAGACAGCAGTAATCCACTGGGCTTCCCTGATGAGTACCTGTGGGTACAGGTTCAGTAGGCAGCATCGTTTACCTATGTAGTCTGCTGTAGCCACACATTAGGAAGCACACTCACCTGTAGCCAAACCCTCACAGTCCAGTCTGTCTGTATAGCTCTGCGTTTCTTGGCCTGTGGGACATCCTTTACATTGTTGGTGATGCAGAAGGTCTTGCGAAGGCAACTGTATGCCGGGAAATACGAAGGGTATACGTTGCTTTGAGGAGGTACCTCAATATTTTCATCACTTTCCCAGGCCATCTCGAAACGCAGAGAATCAAGGAGACGTTTTATTCAATTGCAAGTACATGGCAGTTAAAATGCATGTAAAGTAGCCTACAGGCTGACATGTCTCTGTATTAACTTAATCCTCTCCTTCAGGCTCCCCAATGTTATAGGCACCATAGACTGCACCCATGTGCGTATCCAGGCCCCACCTGGACCTGTGGACTATGTTAACAGGAAATCTTTCCATAGCCTAAATGTACACGTATGTACGGGTTCAGCTGTCCATACGCTGTCAGGAAGAATGGTAATAATAGGATCTGGAAGAATTGTGCACATCTGTGATAATGGAACAAATTAGTTTTGTTGTCAATGCGTCTTTGGATGTAAATCCTGTAACCCTGGCAGTTGTTCACAGAAATGTCATTTCAATGTCAGCCTTGCACAAAGAAGCAACTGTAGTGAACAGAAATAGTGTTTTACTTTAACTTATCAGCACAGATGATGAATTACACAAATACAAAAAACAAATCTGGTATTTCCTTTTCTAACCAAATGTCATGACACTAACATGTACTGTAGCTGCAAAGGGCCTATGCAAAACCAGATTTGAAATCATACACAATGTCAGACCCAAACAACAAAATATTAATTATGGATTGTGAGACAAATGTTCACATAATTCGGCACAGGATTTTACATTTTGAAAGACACCACTCCGTCAACTCTTTATTCATGCTGAGCAATTTTAAAGTAATGCTCTGCAAAGCAAAGTGTGCCACATCATTGACGGTTGTCCTCTATTCTGTCAAATGATCTGCGATGGACGTTGCCTGATCTCCAATATTGAAGCAAAATGGTTGGGCTCTGTCCATGATTTGAGGATTTTTCGTGCATCATCACTGAGCATCAACACAGAGGTTTGCACAAGGCAAGTATCGGTGTTGGCTCGGTGTATTACATCTCGCCATCTCCAATAAATGCGTTCTTCAGACACGTCCTGTGTCGGAGGGCCCCAGCAAAAGCAACTAAGGTGGCGTGTGGCAGGAGCAACTGCCACACCATATCAGGCACACATTATTGTGCCAATTTTTACAAGTCTTAATACATGTGTGGAGGGGATCTTTAATCTACTTGAACCATAAGAATGTCATGTATATTAACCCACACTTTTATTCTGCAGGGGAGTTTAATAGAGTCCTGCTTGGGGACAGAGGCTATGCCTACCTGCCGACACCCTACCCAGAACCAGCAACAGAAGCAGCGAGGGCCTTCAACCATGCCCACACAAAAACCAGGGCACGGGATGGAGGTGGTTTTTGGCCAACTTCAGTGCCTAGAAAAAGCCTCAGGGTTACTCCTGACAGGGCATGTACAGGGCATGTCACCATAACCTGTGCAGTCTTGCACAACACTGCCGCTCTACGCCGTGAGAGACTGCCCAGAATGTTGCTGGAGCAGCAATGTGAAGACATGGACCCAGCCCTTCAGGAGCCCATGGATGGAAGAACAGTGAAGGACCTTTACAAGAATACCCATTTCAGTTGATCCCCATTTTATGGTCGCCTTGTTTTGGAGTGATCCCTTTTTTATTTGAAAGCTTGGCATGTATGATTTCTGAAAGAAAAGTATGCTAAAATTGTGTTCAAGTTATTTATTAGTTCACTCATTTTGCTCAAACAAAAAAACATTAAATACAGCCCAAACCATGTCCTTCTGCTGTGTTGACATTTATACTTGCATCCTTCTCCATTGTCTAGTGTTTGGTATTCAATACCGAGGAGCAGATGGTGCTTATAAATTGAACGGCCATCCTGTGAAGGATTAGCTGATTATGTAGTTGGTAATATGAAGCTGCTTGCTGATGAACTTGTTGTTCCGGTTACATCCTGCAGCAAGGTGTATGTAATTGACACATCTACAACATTCCACGTGTTACCTCTGGCATTTCTGTGTCTGCAGACATCGTCTCCTCATCAAAGGCCGTAGACGTGCTGGCGTCTAGGGCCTAGACGCCAGCACACTAGCGTTCAGAATTAATTAGACATGAGATTTGCCTTTCGAGTTGTGGACCAAATTTATTGAACAACCAATCACACCGAGTTAACGATCATGCGGATCAGGTTCAGTTACCATGTTTGTGACCCGGTCATGAGTTGGAGCCATGTGGCCTTGGAGATTATGTCCTCCATGAGCATCATGATATTGAAATGGTCGTCTGATGGCTTAAACCCCGTCATCGCCGCTATATTTGGCAGTTTTTTTCACTGCAGTATGCCTACTTTATCTGATGTAGATAAAGATGTAGCCCATAATACTCAGCATGCTTTCTTAGTTGTCTGTACTAGACAAATCTGCGAGTGGATGTAGGCCCTTCCATTGTCATTACATTGTCATTGTCATTACTTGTGCTTCAATCATTAACTACAGCTGTATATCATCTATCAAACCCAAGTCAAAATGTTGTAGGTTTTTTTGTCATTTGACTTTTCCACAGCAAAAGGGCACACATAACACATATTTAGGTTTTAATATTTATACAATTCAAAAATAAGCATAATCATATTATGCTGCAGTGTGTACAGTATCTGTTAGTGTTCACAAAGATTTAATAAGCTAACACTACATTTGGTGGGGTTGTGATTGAGGTTGAAAAGACAAGGCGTCTTTTCTCAGTGCGACATTTGGCATTTGAATGTGTTTGCTTACATACATGTCTCTAATCTAGCACAAACATGATGTCTACAATAAGTAGAGCAAATAAAACAATACTTAATTCAGTTAAAGCTACATTAAACAACTCTGCTCTTGAGCCAACTCCCTAGTTCAACATACAATGGAACTAATACATTCCCCATGTTTCCATGTTTCCATATTCCCCATCATAAGCGTGTCTTTAGGGGTCTGCAATAGTGCTTTAGCCCCACCTGCAGGTTCAACTCAGAAGCAATAACTAGCTCAAAAGCCACTTACAGTATTTATTTTTCACTTTACATAGTTTTCTACCATAATGATGGCTTTCCTGATATTTATGATATTAAAATGGTAATATGAGAAAAATCAATAAATGCGCCTCTTATAATATGTTGAGGTTTTCTTCTTTCAAGTTTTAGGCTAAATCAGCCCAGTTTCCTCTTGAAGTAATATAAAAATAAAATGCAAAGTAATATAAAAATAAAATAAGATACAAATAAACACTGTGTCCCAACGGTACATAAAGAAAAGTTATAAAACACAAAAGAGCAGCTTATAAATAATTGTGATTGAAGATAATCAGACGATGAATAACGTTGATAAGATATATATAATTCAACATTCCACCGCAAAGAGAATATATTCATAGTTCAGAGGTCAAATATATAGTGGTTCTTTGGTTGTAGACATTCTGCATTTGACACACAGACTGCAGTCATTTAGGGGTCAAGTGTGAGGTGTGATATATATATATATATATATATATATATATATATATATATATATATATATATATATATAGCAAGTGAGACTATAGTGTGTGTCTGTATAGCAGAAAAGTTTAGAAAATATCTGCGGAAGCTATGTTTGAATTTGCTCACTTGTTCCCTCATTCACTTATTAGGGTAGGGAATACATGGCTATAAGAGACACTATAATAAGACACAAATGATGTGCCAGAAATGTACCGCAATGATGTGTATTGGCCACATAAACAAGCCGACATTGTTAGATGTCACCCTGTGGCAGCTCATTTGCATAAAGAATGTGACGACCATCTTCATGGGATGAATCCGATGACAACGAAAATCTGCTCTGCATTATGGGAAATAGAGCGGAAATAAGTGTGCATCAGGGCTACGTTCAAAATCACATACTTTTTCTTTTTACTTCTAGTATGTACTGCAGCTGCCCTTACGAAGTACATACTGTTGCATACAGTATGCAAACTATTGGAACATACTACAGGTGATTTCACTGATTACCACAACTGCAACAGGAGACATCTGTGCTCTTTCGGCAATGTCGATGTGACGTATCGTCTGCTGGGCATACTGCAAAATGCGACCAGATGTAGTAGGACATCCTGGTATTTTTGGCATACTGTATTTTGCATACTATGTATTGGGACATACTAAATCTTTTTCTGGCATACTAAATAGTATGGTAGTATGGGTAATGGAACGCAGCACAGGTGTATGCTTATTGTACAGTGCATTATGGGTATTAAGTAGTGCGTACGCAATGGTGACACCCTAAGTAGTGCACCATATAGGTGGACTACTTAGCCGGAGTGTTGTGACACATGCTACTTGGCCTCGGTCACAAGGAGCCGTGGGGCATGGAGGAGTTGCCGTGGATGATCTTGGGGCACTTGTCTGGAGAGATGCAGTAGTTGCTGTGTAGAACCAGCCCGGCAGGGCACTGGCACCCGGGCACACAGGGCTTGAAGCAGTGGCTCTCTAGCACCCCCAGTGGCACGTCCATGTTGAGGCAGGTCACCGGACACGGGGGGCCGCACTCGTCAAACACAAAGCCCCTCTCCACCGGGCAGCCCACCGCTGGGGGAGGACACGAGAGAGGGTTACCCCACCACCTCTAGTGCTAACACTAGTACTGCTACCATTGGTATAGCTAATACCACCACCAGTACTACTGCTGGTACCAACATTACTACTGTTAGTACTTCCACCACCACTACCAACATTACTACTGTTAGTACTTCCACCACCACTACCAACATTACTACTGTTAGTACTTCCACCACCACTACCAACATTACTACTGTTGGTACTATCACCACCACTACCAACATTACTACTGTTGGTACTATCACCACCACTACCAACATTACTACTGTTGGTACTATCACCACTAGTACCAACATTACTACTGTTGGTACTATCACCACCACTACCAACATTACTACTGTTAGTACTACCACCACTAGTACCAACATTACTACTGTTTTACTACTACAGTACATTGCCACAGTACGTTACTACTACAGTACATTGCTACAGGTGCTTCCCTGCCAATAGCACAGCTCGTATCGCTCGAATCGAGTGTGTGTATCGAATCGAGTGTGTGTCGAGTGTGTACTCATGTGTTTACATGAGTATCGGTGTGTGTATATACGTGTAGATGTGTGTGTATGAGTGTCGGTGTGTGTATATGAGTGTATGTCTATGGCCTTGTTTAGACTGCAGGCAAATCAGATTTGTTTCTCAAAACAGATCTGAAAGACTGACTATCCGTAATGTTATTTGCAACTGCTCAGATTGGATTTGTGAGTCCAGACATCAGCAACCTATCTGCATGGGTTGCTGTGGTAACGACGTAGGCGTTTCTATGTACACTGGTGATGCGCCTTTCCAAAAAAAACAACCATCCATTCGGCATAAAAAAATCGATTAAAACATTGTAAAAAAAAACCAAAAGCCTCCCCCCAAAGTGCCAGCAGACAATTTATTTCAGCGTCTGTCCACAGACAGTCTGTGTTGTTGTCCTCCATACCGCCATAAAGTAGCGGATCCAATTTGCAAAAATCACATTTCATGTGGTTTTTTTTTTGCTGTCCAGACTTTCTCAAATCGATAACATCTGGATATGCCAAAAAACAGGTTTGGGCTGGTAGCCTGAACAAGGCCTACGAGTGTCGATGCGTGTACATGAGTGTCGGTGTGTAAGAGTGTATGATTGTGTGTTCTCACGACTCACCACACAGGGACGGGCTCCTCCACTGCAGCACCACCCCAGCCTCCCGGCACTGGCCGGCGTACGCCTCCAGCGTGTCGCACAGACACTCGTCTGTGTTGGCCCCGCACGCACACAGGTCGTACACACAGGCCCCGTGCCACGGCTCCGGGGGAACCACCCGGTGGCAGGGCTTGAACACGGCAGACTTCAGGACCTTGCAGCGGCCGTTGGCCCCCTTCCTGGCCTGGTAGCCGGCCTCCTTGCAGGGGTCCACGTCCTCGCCGTGGCGACAGGAGAGGGCGTGGCTATGGTTTACCACCTGGGAGTGGTAGTGGACAGCAGGGGGCGAATATATCGACTATCAAATGCAGGCACACACACGTGTACACAAATAGTGTAGACACACACACACACACGCACACACACACACATGTACACACACACACAAACAAACACACACACACACACACACACGTAGACACGCACATGTGTACACGTACACACACACACACACACACACACACACACACACACACACACACACACACACAAGCAGCACATTGCTTGTCAATATACAACAAATAAACATCATCTTGTGCACTGTGATTTGTATAAAACACACTTTTTAACACACTATAAATACATCAATACCGATCACTTTCCCTCACCTGCCAACTGTTCCCGAAGCTGGCTTCCGATAGGCTGATCTGTCCGTTGGGCATACGCAGGTCATCCTGGGGGAAATTGTTGAAGTCACCACACAGGCCGCAGGTGTGTTTCCTGTAGGAGCCTGGCACGCTGACCTCCAGGTGGGAGCGCCCGCTCCACAGCACCTACCAGGGTTAAAGGTCAAGAGGTAAGATGAGAGGGGTCAGAGGTGGGCGGCGGGCCAGATGTACAGCAGCTGCTTTGAGAAACTAAGAGTGACTGAAAGGGAGACAGCTGTCAGCACACACGCACATACACACACACAAACACACACACACACATCTCAAGCCTTGATCTTAGCTAGATACTGATGCTTAAGCATTAAACATAAGCATTTCTACCTTAATTTATGAACTTTGAATTCTGTAGCTAAATCTGAACCGAATATTGAAAAAAAACAAATAAAACCTGCAAACTCCTACACAAAACTTGGTCTACGCATCTTGGATTATATTTCCACATCATCAAAGCTTTGGGAAATGTTTGCATGTGCATGTGTGAAAAACATATCAGAAAAATTCCAGATACCAATTCCCATTGCATCCAGACTGGGTATGGAGGGAAAACCCGAACCAGTGAGTGTGATCATCCTATAATATATAGAATATATAGAATATATAGAAACCTTTAGCCCAATGTTAGTGTTGAGCAGGATGGTGTTGGTCTGACGCTCCACATAGATGTACGGTTCTCTCAGGAAGGGCAGAGCTACTACCTTGTCATTGACCTGAAGAAGACATGAGAGTAACACACACACACACACACACACACACACAACTGATTAGTCAGTGGAGGCTATTATCCTAGCGATTTCTTTGTGAGGACCACCCAAAATGTCGTCACTTTCTCTCTTTAAGAAATGTCATCACTAAAATGGTGGTTTGTGCTGTTTACTCACAGGTATAGCAAAAACACACACACACATGTACACACACACACATACACACACACACCTTGACGACCCAGTCCTGGAGAAGCTGTACTGAGAGGTCTCCAATGAACACAGTGACCTCCTTGGTCCAGGAGACTCCTTTACGCCCCCGGTCGTCATTAGTTGTGTGAATACTATATGATTGAAAAGGAGCCGCTTGAGTGTGATGCAAACACAGAAGGCACTGAGCCAACTGTGGTGTTACAGGCAGAAATACTATACAATAGACAATAGTAAGAATATCATTACTAAAGCTCCAGTTTCAAGCTGCTGCTTAGGGCTTATAAAGCATATAAAGCATATGATTGGTTCAGTCTAAGTACATGTACAGTAGAGTAGATATAGATATATTGTATTATAAATGGATATTGTGATTGATTCCCTATGATCATCATAAAATGATTGTAAATTATAGGGTAACCATAACAACAACTTGGGTCACCAAAGCAACATTTCTAGTGTAACCATAGCAACATCCAAAATTAAACAGAGCAACATCTCAGATAACCATGGCAACATTTCTGGGGTAACCATAGCAACATCTAGTGTAACCATAGCGACATTCTAGCTGTTGCTATAGTTACATTTGGTTTATAGTTGGATACTATGGTAACCGAAGAGACCGTCCATACCTGAAGTCTCCACCCTGACAGTCCTGGGTCAGGACATAGGTGCACGCCCCCTGGAAGTGCAGCATGCGCCCGTCAAACGTGCGGTAATGGGGGTCTCCGAAGGCGATGCAGGTAGCGGGGCGTGGCAGGCAGTGTGGGCAACACACACCTGGTACCACCGCAGGCATCTCAGTCTACAACACCACCAGCACAAGAACAGTTGTTTTGCGTATATACAAAACCTTGACGGTAATGACTGATCTGTTGTCTTGAGGACAGTTTTGTTTGTTTTTTGTTTGTTTTTGGTTATTTTTGCCTTCTTCTGAGTTGTTATCTGTTCTTCTGGTCAGTAAAGACACTTGTTAGTTTGAGACCATTTGCCTCTGGATTCGTCTCTGCACTTGGGTCCCATTAGCTCACCCCATAACAAATTAAAACTAAACAGTACATAGATTGTGTCTGTACGTGTGCGTGTATGTGTGTTAGTTTACTGACTGCAGAACAGGCGAGGGGAGGACAGCGACTGGTACCACAGTGCACATCTCCAGACAGACACGTGCAGCTGGTACACTCGTCCACCGCCCACTGCTCATCAGGCTGATAGAGCGCACCTTGGTACGTGCACGACCCCCCGGAGGCTGCAAGACACACACACACACACACACACACACACACACACAACACACACAACACACACACACGCATATTTACTATTTAACCGTCATTTCACAGATGCTTCCATCCAAACCGACTTACATGCACAGGTCATTAAGGAGCAGGTAGGGGTTAGGGCATCTTGCTCAAGGATGCTTACATGGTAGGCTGTGGACATTGGGCTTGCAACCCAGAACCTTTCACCTGGGAGTCAAAACACTTTAGGCACAAATACACACACGTGAACACACTTCACATGCACAATACTTTTGGTTTTGGTGTTTGTAACTCGCGGATGGGGGTGGGTTTTTGTGGACCGGGTTCAGTACCTTGGCATTCATAACAACATTTCCCAGGATTCTTCATGGGCGTCTGTCCTTCCTGACACACCAGATGTAAACACTCCTCAATGCTGCACTCGATATGGCCAAGCTAACAACACATTGAGAGAGAGAGAAAAACATAGCCGTGCTGAATTCACAACTCCACACCACCCTGGTCATCATCACATACAGTACAGCTTCTCTCCCGCCGGGCCGGGTTGGTTTCCCCTGTCACTCACATTACAGGTGCATGTGACGCAGTCGTCGTCACTGTCAGTCCAGCTGCTGCCACTGGGCACGCGTACATGCTGGCCATCGATCACACACTCTGCACGGGACACAGAGTACACGGCAGCATTTAGATCAGTGACAGGTGGGGTGTTAGAATGGGGGGCGAGGGGGCGGGGCTTACCCTCACACACAGGGCAGCAGGAGTCGGGCAGGGTGAGCTGTTCGCTGGTCGGACAGGTGAGGGGGAGGCAGTTCTGGTGTAGACACGTCCATGTTAGGTCCTGCACAGGTGCACGCATGCACACACACGCACACATGCACACACACACACACACACACACACACACACACACACATACATACATAAATATATACATATATACACACATACACGTGGACACACACACAAAACACGCACGTACACACAAGAAAAGAAGAAAGACAGAACCACATTATGCTTACATCACACAATACAGGGGATTTAGAGGTGATAGATTGGTTACTATGGTTACCTTGCATTGACAGGTAAAACATGGGTCATCGGTGGCCAGGACTTCATTACCAATCAGGGTGGCAGTGCAGTTACTGAGCGGTTCTACACACACACAAACAAACACACACACGTATAAAATAGCGCATTGACAATATAAGGAATAAACACAACATCTCGTGCACTGTGATCTTTTTGTGTGTGTGTGTGTGTATGTGTATGTGTGTGTGTGTAAAAGGGACTGACGTGCACAGACAGGGCAGCAGGAGTCAGGTCCAGAGAACAGGATGTTGTTAATGGGACAGTCCACTAGACTCGGACACTGCTTACGGTAACACCGCAGATGCTGCTCTCCATCTGGCATCACCTGAAACACACACAGTGTAGGGTGTTTCCAAATTAATCTGGTAGAAGTTGACAGCTGTAATGGATGTGATACTGGAGCCACTGGAACATATCTACATTTGCTTTGGGAACTAGTGAGGATGTCTCTACAGTTAACATAACATAACAATCCCACCCTTGTTGTATTATAGTGTCAGGTTTTTACATACTTAAAAGACAAGGAACATTCATTTAAACAGGAACCAAAAACAACAACCACAAATCAGTCACTTTGGTGACTTTCTATACTATTTCTACTGCTATTGACTGCTACTACTACCTCAAAGGCTGCCGGTATCCCTGAAACACACATTAAAACTACAGTTAGTAGCCTACCTCACAAGTGCAGATCTGACAGGGGTCGTTGGCTGGATGGAAACTGTCACTGGGGCTGTAGACTTTTCCCTCGAAAATACAGTCTGCTCAAACAGGAATACATGCAGACACTTACAATATACAATATACTAATAACAACTAATAACAGTGGACTTGTTGGTCTGATAGAAGGGTCTATGGAGTGATACAGGCCTAGTAGGGGATAGTGCTAAAATTATTAATAATATAATACTATTAATACTATATTACTATTAATAGTAATAACATAGTATCATAATAGTAAAATATTAGCAACAAAAATAGTGTAATGGTAATGGTAATAATGTAGTAATAGCAATAGTGATTAATGGAGTGTAATATAATGGTAATAATGGTCTAGTAATAGTAATAACAATAGTTATAGTAGTAAAGTAATAGCAATGGTAATAGCAGCAAAGTAATAGCAATAGTAATAGTAGCATAGTAATAGTAATAGTAGCATATTAATAGCAATAGTAATAGGTAGCATAGTAATAGTAGTAGCCTATAGTAATAGCAATAGTAATAGTAGTGGCATAATACATTTACATTTAGGGCATTAAGCAGGCGCTTTTGTCCAAAGACATACAATAAGTACATTTAGCAATAGTAATAGCAATATAGTAATAGCAAAAGTAGTACTAGTAAAATTAGAGATGTACGATATTGAAATTATGACCGTTATCCGATATCCGATATTTGCAGGGTGGTATCTGTCGATACCGATTCCGATATTTAATATATTTGTATTTTTCATATTTTCAGTGCCTTGACATTAAGATTTTTAAGGCCTACTGAACACTATACACAGGACCACAATGGAAACAAGCCCCTCTGCCCAAAGTATTCAATCAATCAGTCAATACTCAGTTTCTAAGTGTCTGCTTTCACTACTGAATGAGATGAGTATACAAATTAAATGTAGTAAAAATGAAACATTTATTTACTTAATTTTTTTTTTACAAAGTATTTGAAATTCCACTTGTATTTGTTATTGAGGTAGTCTACTAGACACTTTTGAAATATTCCTCTGTCTGCTGCCATCAAACAATAATAAAGTCTTGCACTTTACAGCTCCAGTTCACATTCAAACTTAAATAACTAACTAAAATAAATGAAAACTCTGTGCAGGACAGGTCAAATACACCTCTAAACTAACAATTACAAACAACTGCATTGATAATGTCCATAAAACAAACAGAATCCAACAGTACTCTCGTTGTTTGTTTTCCTTCACCGCAAGTGAGTCTATTTCCTGCTTTCATAGCAAATTGAGTACACTGCTGCCACCTGCTGGGGAGAAGACTACAGTGCTAAGGGGCTCTGTTTATGTTACCAAGGCATTGGAGGAGGCGAGCACGTTATTATTTTATCGGTGAAAATTATCGGGTTTATTTTGACATCGGTTTGATACCGATACAGCATTTTTTGGCCGTTATCGGGGCCTTCCCGATATGCTACCGATAATATCGTGCATCACTAAGGATAATAATAGTACTAGTAGTGGTAATATCGTAATAGTGTAGTGTAATGGTAATAGTACAATAATAGTAATACAATAGCATTAGTAATACTGTGTGAGATCGAGGCAAAGATAACATACCTGAGTGTAGACTATATACAACACGGTGCAGTTCCTCACCTGCACACACGGGGCAGCACTCCCCGGCTACCCTGATGGTGTTGACGCACGGCAAGAGGCAGCGGATCTCAGAGCAAGTGGTCACACCGCCCATGCAGATGCAGCTCATACAGTCGGTGGCGTCGGCGAACCAGCTGCTGCCCTCGGTGTGTTCCTCTCCGTCGTACATGCACCCTGAGAAGACCACTCTCACAGTCACTCATTCAAGAAATGTGTACTTTTTTTTTTACATCTTATGGTTTTGGGCTCTTGGTGTTGTTGAACTGAACGTGATGTTGAAGTTAGAAGGCACTTTGATGAGATGTATGAGCTCTGTATCTTTGTGATATAACTATTATTATACACTTATTATATACAATTATACACTCATTAAAGTAATGGACAACAGGCTCTAAAAGCATAAAATAACCATAAAATATCACAGAGGGATGTATCCACTACACACCAAATATCTTGTCAAGAAAATGTCAAAAATGTATATTTATACACATCTCAAAGTCAGCTAATATCAGTCTTGGAGAGATACAGGATTGTATAGGTGTGGTCTGAACCCCCCCCCCTCCCCCCCCCCTCCATCATGTGTAATCTGTACTTCCTCACCTCAAAGTGAGAAACGCAGGCAATAAACACTGTCGCCGTAATGTGAGTGTACGGTATTTGGTCACCCGCTTGGCTTCGTAGCCCGGAGGGTAAATAGACTCGCCATTAAATCGTCTTGAAGGAATCGAAGTAACGTAAGATTGCAATGGATTTCATGGAACATCATTTTCTGATGCTTAACGCACACCTTGATAACCCTTAATTACTTAATTAATTAGAAGTACATTATGGATTTATGTTGTCCATCACTTTCAAATATTAAATAACAAATATATTTGTATACTACGAACCTCGTATTTCTGGTTCCTATAGCTGGACATTTTATAATCCATTTGTTACTCCAATTTTTATTGTATGCTTTGATTGTTCTCAGCCTCAAGTGTAAGTGGCTTTGGATAAAAGCTTAATAAGAGACTGAATGTAAATGTGAATGTCAAGCTTTATGTTTGCGTTACCTCTGCAGCGGGGACAGCAGGCACCCGGGTCCTGGACCATGTGCATGCAAGGTATCTTGGGACACTCCTGAGACACACACCTCACCTCTCCTTCCTGGAAAAACTCCCAGGGATTAGCCTATGACTACTTGTTATGTTATAGATGGTATAGACTGCAGAATGCTGTCATAGTGTCAGTGGACCGTCACACCTGACACGTGCATGTGGAGCAGGGGTTAGACTCGTGGGTCCATTGCTGTCCGTTCTGGTACTCCCGTCCATCCAGCGTACACACTGAGAGACGGACAGACAGACAGACAGAGATAAATAGATGTGCTGTTGATGTCTTGTTTCAGAGACCTTGATTCCACATGTGTGTGTGGGTATGTGGGTGTGGGTGTGTACTCCCTAGTTGCACCACGTCCTCATATCCCCCTTCTCCCCGGTTGTGTGTAGTTATTATTCTGGTCTATTTGTGTCTATTTGTGTTTGACTGATCGCGACCCAGTGTGTGTGTTTTAACCCTTCATCCCTTACCTGTTACCCACTTGAAATAAACACCTAGACCAACATTATGCAGTCCTCCCCTTAAAGGGGAACCGTCACACTTGGCTATTGTCTTTTATTTCTGTATATATATTTTTTAGCCATTTTTGCTTTTACTTCCTGACATCAGTTCCTGACTCTGTATGTCCTATAGCTGTGTCCTACCTGTGCACTGGGGGCAGCACTGGCCAGGCTTGGTCACGGGTCGGGCACAGGGAGCCGACGGGCAGAGGAGGGGCGTGCATGTGACCGTTCCCTGGACACACGTGCAGCGCTGGCAGGGCTCGGAGGGGGGGCTGAAAGTGTGTCTGTGAGTGTACAGGAGCCCCTGGTAGAAACAGGAGTCACACACAGGACAGCAGCTCTCTGATGGGACGGGGTGAGAACACTGGACGGGACAGGGTCTCCTCTGACAGGACACC
>JAOPHQ010004566.1:230000-250000 GCA_030340625.1 Merluccius polli
CAACAACGCTAGCCAGCTTCTGAGGGGAATGTATTCCACAGTGACCAGTTTACTACACACGTTTGATTTTAAACCTTCACAGACACTTTGTCTACGAAAGTTGATGTCCGCAGGAGGTTTTAGCTTGTCTTCCCCCCTGCTATGGGAAAAGTTTTGTTTACCAGTGCTGGCCGAGTTTACGTTCGCTGTTAGCCATGGTTAGCAATATCATGTTTGCTGTGGTTCTGCCGGTCCGGTTGTTTCCAGTAGAGACCCATTCCATGTAACGCGAGTCTACAGATCCCGCCTCCAGCAACATGATTGGTCAAAATAAATTTGAACCGAAAGTACAATTAAAGTACAATAAGACCAGGATTTGAGCTGGTCTGCCATCAGACTTAAGACGTTAATCTAAAGTCTGATTTGTGAGACCAGTACCGCTAACCCTGCTCATGTCTAAGAGAAGAAAAATATAAAAATGCTGTTATGTGTCATTTTCGTACACTGCTTCTCAAAATGCAATAATCTCCCAGGAAGACAATACCACAGCAAGAGGCAATTGACTGAAATGACTTAAGACTTTATAAATATATATTCCAAACCAGCATCAATTATGTATCTTACCCTAACTCTAATACAACCATCAAACTCAGCCACTATTATATCTTTAATAGGTTTAGGGTACTTTTTGTTGTTGTATTAGTTGTTGATGTTGTTGTTGTTGTTAAATTCTGATGGACACTGTTGATCTTGGTAACAATAATGATTCAAATGAGAGCATGTGAAAGTTACGGTGGCGTACGGTCGCATTCCCCGCAGCACTGGCCAGCAGGGGTGTAGGGGTGTCTGCAGTCGTTGTAGCATGGCAGCCTGGAGCAGACGATCTCTCCTCCATAGCAGCTGCACACACTGCAGCGGTCCTTCTCCTCCACAAACTCGTAGCCGTCCGGGTACTCCTGTCCATTAAACATGCAGCCTGCACACAGGAACACACAGCAGTCATCACCACCAGGAGAACACAAGGAAGTAGGGCTGCCACTGATGAATCGATGAATCATTTAGTCTAGAAAATGTCAAATAATAACAAATCCAGAGAGTCCAAAGTGAAGTGTCTTAAATGTGCTTGCTTTATCTGACAAGCAGCCAAGAAAAACTAGAAAAGTCAACTAGAAAACTAAAAGTATTCATTTTATAATGATTCATGAACCAAACATTTATGTTAAGCAGCAAATATTTGTACTTGATAAATGACCAAACGATGAATCATCTATAAAAACTTGATTTGATTTATTTTCAGTCGATCGACTAATTAATGAATCGACTAATCTGTCGCAGCACTACATGGAAGGCTGTTAGAAAGAGCATGAAAAATGCATTGATAAAATCATTAATTTGCATGTTAAGACAGATGATAAAATTACAGGTGCGTTTTTTGCTACACCCATGCACCTAGCTGGTGAACTTCAATCACTAGCTGGAGGTTGTGCTGCTAACAAATGCAGTTCCTTTTTGAGCACTTTTTATTTGATTTGTGTCTTTGTTATTTTATTCTATATTTACTCCCAAATTAAATATCTTGAAAGTAAACCAACAACAGTAGTCCAAGACAAACATCAGATAACATTTGTGCATCACAGCAGAAAGTACAGGACAGTAGTAGAAATTGAAAGAGATACAACTTTAAAATAAAATTAACGTTGAGTAAAAACGGCAAAAAATAAGTACAGAAAAGACTACTAGATTTGTGCCATTTGGCTCCACCCAGTGGCAAATGACAGAACCCCAGTCTAATCCCCAGAAGCTCCATACCTGCAGCCCGTTGGGTTAATGAGCCTGAATCAGTCTGGGTGGCTGCTGGAGAGAAGAGACAACAAAACACATCTCTTCTCTCTCCTCTGCTCTCCACCCATCTCTTACCATCACAGGCCATGCAGCACTTCCTCTGGACTGGGTAGCGACAGTTGGAGGGCGGGCATCGGTTCTTCTCGCACCGGACCGAGCCCCCGTGGCAGGTGCACACTGCGCATGAGTCGGACGCGTCTTCCCACGTCTCCCCGTTGGCCCGCTCCCACCTCTCGTACAGGCAGCCTGGCAAACAACACACAAATACAACACATTTTAATTTGCCAATTAATAGCCAATCTAATAGCCAAGTGGCTCAAGATGTACTACAGTAGGTGTCTATGTATTGGTGGTGGATATGTATTCTACTTTCTATAGGGCTAGCACACTAATCTTTTCAAATGTAAAAAATACTAAACAGAATTGTTTTATAATATTATTTATATATTATTATTATCATCATCATCATCATCATCATCATCATCATCATCATCATTATTATTATTATTATTATTATTATTATTATTATTATTATTATTATTGTTATTATTATTATTATTATTGTTATTTAATATAATAGTTATTATACCACATTTTATTTGTGGTAATCTTTTTCATATTCATTTCATTTGTGTTCTTTATTTTTACATTAAATCAAGCACTGTTAACATGTTTTTTAAAGGTGCTCTACAAGTTATATGTTGTATTATAATTAATAATTCTACAATAATTCTACTGTCTGGTTTATGCCCAACCTTCACAGGTTTGGCAGCAGTCCTGTGTGATTGGATGAGAGCAAGGAGCTGAGGGGCAGGGCTTGCGCTGGCACTGGACCGCCCCATTGGTGCAGAGACATGATTGACAGGTGTCAGTTGGGTGGTAGAAGCGCTCTGTGTGTCTGTAGCGTCGCTGCTCATACACACAGTCCGCAGGCGGCGCTGAAAGAATTACACAAACTTTGTTGTTTTTGTTGCCATATGTATCAGTAACATTTTTGTATGCAAACAAATGTACATATAATAAACATTCAGACTGTTGATCATTTCAGTGATGCTTTGCTTTCCCAAAGATCCTTAGACTGACCTTAACCTCATCAAATCATGACCTTAATAGTAAATATGCAGATTTGCTATTTCAAGCTAGCTCTAGTCTAAATAAAAAATAAAAAAACACACTCTGCTCCTCAAAAAGCGAGGCTGGCCAATAAAACAACTTAAAAGGGGCAGTCCACCGATTTAACACATTAAGGCTCTTGTTAGTGGCAACAAGTTTTTAAATCATTAAATCATTTTTTGCAACTTTTCAACATAATCTGTGCAATTAGATGTAGTTTATAAAAGGTGCCACCAATGACACGTTTTGCACCACTTCTCTACATCATCGGCTGGCGGAAGGAAGAGGATCTTTTTTTTTTTTCTTGCAATCAATCGGAAAAAACACAAAATCACCAGCGCCAATTGCCGAGACTCCTCAATCAGCTTGTAGTCAAAATCCTCTTCCTTCGGTCTACCAATGATGTAGAAAAATGATGCAAAACGTGTCATTAATGGCACCTAAGGTGACCAAATTTCTGAAATGAAAAATGGGGACATTTGCAGTTTGGCAGTCCATATCAACAAAATATCTGATATTTTGAAATGAAAAAAAGAGGACATATTAACATTTTTCCTACACTTATCATGGTAATGTGGAACTGTTGTAAAAGTGCACCTATACGGAGTCGGAGCAATTTACCTCCCTGTAGCCTTAAAGTTAGCGTCTACATGACAGAATGTGTTTTCAAACACATTTCTGTTGCATATTGTATCTTAACCATATCTAATCAAACCCCAAATCTAAGCAGTTAAAATTGCATAATTAAACCAAATGCCTTAAAACGTAAAGGTGCAGTGTGTAGGATTTAGTGGCCTCTGGCAGTGAGGTTGCAGATGGCAACCAACTGAATGGGCTCTGTGGAAGAGGACCTGCCCCCTATGTAGATATAAAGGGCTCATTCTAAGGTAACAAAAAAACACAACTATTCTTATTTTCATGGGATTATACACTATTTAAAACATACTTATGAGTATTATTTTCCAATTCTGCAAAGTCCTTTCTGCTAGATGCCACTAATTGTACACACTGAATCCCCTATGCAGTTCCTTACCAGGACACTGGGGGCAGCACTCTGCAGGTAACAGGTTGGGATCAGAGCACTGCAGCGGTGGGCACTTCTTCATTAAACACTGGACGTTACCGTTCTACCATAGCAATCAGAAAGCAAGAGTCTTAGAATACTACAGAGATGCCTCAGGTGAAAACATGAAGCTAGAGTAGTGGTGGTGGTGGTGGGTGTCTTACTATACAGGTGCAGGCCCTGCATTTGTCAGTGGGATGGGGGAATTCCTGCCCATTGGGGTACTCCTTCCCAGCATAACTGCAGCCTAGTGTGAAAGAGACTCGGTCATAAAAGTGTGCGTGATTTCATTGAAATGGGCAAGCGATTCAAGCCATTCTGCCTGGAATGAACTTTGACTACCGACATTGTGCATATAAAGATATATTTTTGGGATTTGTTTTTGTCTTATTTTTACATCTTATTTACATTTACATCTGATTTCTACTACTGTACTTCCTACTGTGACAGCCGAATTTCTTGTCTGGGATTAATAAAGTACCATCTTATCTTAAATAGTTGAAAGCAGCAGGAGCTCGTCTCGCTAAATAATAAAATTAAAATAAAACACTGACAGCTTTGATGTAAATGATATAGGGGGATATGTACTAGCTTGGCCTCGCAGCCTGGCTGGTTTCTGTTATATATTTGCTGGTTTCAGTGTGTATGATGACCTCATTCTACTGAAGGGTTTAATGTTCAAAGCTATGTATGGGTGGTTATGATTAGGGTATTTGACAACCCAGCCGAAAGGTTTTAGGTTCGAACCCATATGAGCGACATCATATCCCAGCCTGCTCATGAATTGCATGGATCTAAAATAATCAGTAAGTTGGTTCTAGATAAAAGCAACCATACTGGAACGATAATGGAAGGAGTCTCTGTATGTCTCGCTGCTGAGGACCCGAGGAAGCGCAGTGTCGAGCGTGACGTTGTTTGGATGAGCGGTTCTCAAGAACGCTGCAAGCAACAGCAATACCGGAGGCCAAGCCATCGGCCCGCTCTGAACACGGACGTTTTGAACGGGCACTGCACTGGTCTGCTAAGTGACTAAATAGTAGTGAGTAGTAGTGCTTGTCGAAGAGGTGCTGAATCTCAGTGAGTGCAGAGTAAAGATCACCGTTGCAGTTGTTTTGGCAGCAGGTCCCGGGTGTGGGGGCGTTGCATTTGGGACGCGGGCACTGAGGTGACTGGCAGTCCACTCTCCCGTCAACGCACACACACTTCTCACACACACTCACCGGGTTAGGGAAGACATCCCCGTCCACAAACACATGGTTTTCAAATGAACAGTCTGGAAAAACACAAAGCACACAATGCACCAACAGACATGTCAGAGAGCACATAGGAGTCATTTTTTATGTGGCTTTGCATGAGACTGGAGGGCGGTGTGTGCATATGGGAGTGTAATAAGGTGTATGTGTGTGTGTGTGTAATTTGTATATGTACGTCTGTGTGTGTTTGTGGGTACCTGGACATTTAGGACAGCACTCTCCCGGAGGTGTGTGTGGGTTGGTGCAGTTGAGCGGTGGGCAGGGTCTCCTGAGACACTCCACCGTGCCGTACTGTAGGGGAGGCTCAGGGTGAGCACTGGACTCAAACACTACTGGTTTCAATCTGAATGGGATCTGAAGGTCCACTTCTTGACCAAAACTTCCAAATTCAAATGTGTGTGTGTGTGTGTGGGGGGGCATTCGAGAAAAACACATTTGACGTAGCAGCACACAACATACAATCTCCATATACACACAATATATCCGTGTACATGTACAATCAAACTGCATTCTGCGTGATTTCAATCATTCGATTTAATGGTGAAAAAGCACCAAGATGGCAGCTTGGAAGGTCTGACATCATGTGAAACCCTCCTTTATGCTATGGGCCAGGTTTCCCAATAACACTGCCTTGACAGCATGTGACGACGCTCTCTCTCTCTTGTGTTGCAGTACATAACAGTTACAATATTCTCAACCTTTTGGGAGCAAGGTGTTTCAGTATACTATGATCGATAAGAAATAAAAGTCACTAAGTTTAGCACATAAAAAAACAAAACAAAACGCAAACTCACCTGACAGGTGCAAATGTGGCAGGGCTGTTTGGGGGTCGTGAACCTCTGTCCGTTGCTATAGATACGCTGGTCATAGGTACAACTCTCACACACCGCACAACATGACCCTTAAGGTATATAAAGGTAGGTGAGTGAATAGGGTTATGCAAACACAACATACAAGTAAATAGAAACAACTCAAAGTGACTCGTACACCAATGGTAGCCATGACAGGTGACTCGGAATAGGTGGGGTCTTGCTCAAAGATTTACTTTAGTTTAGTTAACCTGCATAATAAGGCAACCTCTTCATTCTATGCACCTTACTTAAATCAATCAAATCACAGGCACACACACACACACACACACACAGCTACCTGTGTTCTTGGTAGGGTGCAGGCACTCGGTGGGGGGACACTGGGTGTGTGTGCACACCGTCTCTCCATTAAGACAGGCACAGCTAGAGCAGGGCCCCTCAGGCTGCCACTGGGTCCCCTCCTCATACTCCTGGCCCTCCAACACACACGCTACACACACACACACACACACACACACACACACAGAGTTATTTTAGCCTTTTAACTCAAGTTTTCAGCCAGATAATATGTCATTGTGTGTGTGGTTGTGTGTGTGTGTGTGTGTGTGTGTGTGTGTGAATACCTTTACAGATGGGACAGCAGTAGTGAGGGTCCTTGATAGCGTTAGAGCACTGAACAGGAGGGCACCTCTCCATATGACATACCACATTGCCCCCCTGTTTGTACACACACACACACACACACACACATGCGCGCGGTTATTAAAATTCAAACTGAATTATGCATCTATTCAATAAAACCATGCCAAAATATATATGTTTCACATATTTTCCCAGCCTTTACCTTTGCAAGTCTAATTCCATCACCTACTTCTTAAATAGTTTTTATGATTGTGTGGCCAATCTGTGGCCGTGTGCCACATCCATCATCACACTGTTGGGACCTGCTGATGTACTGTTAAAGAGCACAGTAGGGAGGAGTCCCACCGTCCCAATACATCCTGAATGATCTAATCGCATTCCTCCTTTGTTTCAGTCCACCCTAAAATTATGTTTTTAATAAAAACATAATATTAGGGTGGACTGAGACAAAGGAGGAATGCGATTAGATCATTAGATCCAAGTATAAAAACTTTTTATACTTGGAAATTCATCCCAAAATGTCATGGCCACTGCAAGATTAAATAATAAAATAGGTTCATTTTGCGATGCATACATTCTCTACAGTGTTGTGGTCCCACCCCATCCGTGTCTCTCTGCATTTAAACTCCTCATCGGCCTCCTGTGTCTCTGCTAATTGGGTACATGTTGAACCCAACTTGACACAAGACACTATGAACACAAACCCCACTCAGACGTACCTTACAGCGACACTGTAGGCATGGGCCGCTGCCTGCCGGCTGGAACAGCTGACCGTCAGCATATATTCTCCTGTCGTACTCGCACTCTGGAAGAATAACAAGGAGAACTCACTACGTGAGCTAGCCCGCCTGGAGATGTTGATGTAGGTAAAGGCTGGGATCAAATCAGAACAATATGAGCTAACGAGGATATTAATACTAACATAGCTGATGACTGTACATTGTCATGAGTTATATTGTATAGTATTTGTTATTCTCTTTTTGAGTTTGTCTTTCTTTAACTTTTTGTGCTCTGGCAATGTAAATGTGTACGTTTTCCGTGCCAATGAAGCCCTTTAGAATTTGAATGTGTCTGCAGGAAGGAGATGATGTACTCACTGTCACAGCTGGGACAACACTGCCCCCTGGCTTTAGCAGGGTGGCTGCATGGCGGCGCAGGACACAACGCATCCAGGCGCTCACAAGACACCTCCCCTGCCTGGACCCAACAAATAGAGAGGAGTAAGGATTGAAGGAAGCATTTTATTTAATAAAACAAACACTAAAAGCAAACTGGCTTTCACCATGAGGAGGCTCCCATCTATGGAGGTTTAGATGAGTGAATCTGTTATTCTTAATAGTTAATTCATTACATTACTATGTTTACTTTTTGGAACATTAAAGCTGCTGTAGGTATGATTTGAGAGTTGTAACAGAGAGAGAGAGAGAGAGAGAGAGAGAGAGAGAGAAAGAGAAAAAAAACATCCCTCTTTTTCCTTTTTTTTCTTGGGAATAATCCCTCCCCCAGGTCAGGTCTCTGTTAACTTATTACAATCTTCTTGCTATGGTCTTTTTTCCACAGAAGACATTTCCAACTCGACCCCATTGTTGAGCAGTGTGTTGTTGTTGTTGTTACTCACCGAGCAGCGGCAGCGGAGGCAGGGATCTGCTCTGGACGGGACGTCCTGTCCCTCCAGATACACCTTAGACTCATAGTCACACTGAAGTCCACAGCTGCAGGGAAGACACAGTATTTTACCCTACATGACCAAGCTGTGGCACATGGACTGCGGTGTGACTGTAGATATTTTCGAGTGGTTATGACAACTCAAAGGGCTCTACAGGTGATTGTGCAATGTACTACATGAATAAGGTCTGTGAATTCCTGTTTAATACAACATTTCTGATGTTGTTTAAGCTGACCTTCAGTATCAAATACTTTTCCCACCACACCGTTTGAGCTGTTCAGACAGGCAGTGTGCACTTTCAGTGAATGCATTTCCAGGCAGTGGAAAACCTGGTATAGATATAACAATATGGTATTGGAGTACAATACACTAATAGGTCTGCTGTGTGTGTGTTTCTGTGTTGTTTGGCCTATGGATAACAATAATGTGGACGGAGATTGCAGGTGATGCTGGTGTCTTACGAGGGACAGCAGTTTTCAGGGCGAGACACCGGGTTGGGACAGGTGAGGGAAGGACAGGGGAGCGGAGTACACTCAACGTTTCCCTTCTGCAGAATGAGAAGAACAAACTCATCTCCAACAGTGGATGTGTGTGTATGTATGTGTGTGTGTGTGTGTGTGTGTGTGTGTGTAAAAGAGAGAGGGATAAGGAATGCTGCCTAACCACACATGTACATGTCTGACAACGTTCTCCAATGGGGACTTGTGCGCCGTTGGGGAAATCACGGCCATTTACACCACAACCTGCAAGACACACACACAAAACACACACACACAATGTATAAAATCACTGCAGCCCAAATTACCTTAGCTGCTGAAGCTGGAGGCATGAGGACCTACCATCACACACTGGGCAGCAGGCTTGAGGACCTACCATCACACACTGGGCAGCAGGCTTGAGGACCTACCATCACACACTGGGCAGCAGGCTTGAGGACCTACCATCACACACTGGGCAGCAGGCTTGAGGACCTACCATCACACACTGGGCAGCAGGCTTGAGGACCTACCATCACACACTGGGCAGCAGGCTTGAGGAGGAGGTGAGGCAGGGTTGTTACAGGCCACCGGGCAGCTCTCTCTCTCACAGAGCACCCGGCCCTCCTGGTCACAGGGAACACACAACAGCCTTCTTAATATGCAACTGTATGTGTTCATTTTATTAGGATAGCATGAGATGAGATTACATCAGATTTAGGCAAACATTGACCAGCCGTCCCTGTTTCTGGTGGAGCTGTCCCCGGAAATGTCCCCGTTTTAAATAGTACTTAAAAAGTATATGAATAGATTGAAATGGCAAAAGTTCTAGCTTGGTGATGAATATTAATTTCTAGACAGTTGGTAATTAGTCTTGTGTCTATCTGATAGGCCTCGCTACGCACAGGTCTATCTATTAACGTCATCCTATAAGCAGGCCGACCGATCATAAACAATAGGCTATCAATACAATATAGAACAATTCCCTATTCAACTAGTCCACTGTTTTTGTCTGGTTTACCAAAACACATCATAGTAAACCATAGTAAATTCGGACAAATATTTTACTACAGTGCTACATTTACCATGATAATAGGCAAAATGTAAAAATGTCAGATATTGTGTTGATATATGGACCGCCAAACTAATGTCCCCGTTTTTCATTCCAGAAATCTGGTCACCTTATTGTGGATTATATATATATATATATATATATATATATATATATATATATGACATGATATGTTGAGAATGTGTAATAGTACTGTATAACTGAGGTATGCAGAGCTCTCAGCACAGCACACGACCCCAGCCACCCTCTCAACTCATCATTTGTACTGTTACCATCTGGCCGCAGATACAGGACCCTGGCCTGTAAACGCGCTCACTACAGCAGGAGTTTTGTACCTTCTGCTGTATCAGATCTAAACATAGCACCCCGGTAACCACCGTAGGGGGTACTATGCTCAGGACAGGGAGGGTTGGAGGGTTAAATGTGACAAATGTGCTCGATTAAGTGTATATACTTGTTATGTCGTGGTGTCTATATGCATCCTGTGTCTATGTGTATATGTCTGAAGGACATGTACAGGCTGCAAAAACAAATTTCCTGAAAAGGACAATAAAGTATCTATCCATCTAATAACATGTATAAGAGATCTAAGTGTAAACCACAGTGTAGGGGGAAAATGACCAGTACTGTGACCAGCAGAGTTCAAACAGTTCTACTAATAAGGACACACACACACACACCTCACAGCGGCACGCATCACACGGACTCCCTGCTGGCCTCCACTTTGATCCACTATCATACTGAAGCCCTGTATGGACACAGCCTGAACACACACACACCACCAGTTAGCACTGGGAGAGCTGAAAACGTAATCTTAACATGCGCAATTGCGCGTGCACACGCACACACATGCACGTAATACACACACACACACCATGCAATGATGGAGATAGCGATTATTATTATGATGAATGGCAGTATTAATGTTAACAATACACATGTAATGGATAGTAGCATGTTGTAGTAGTCATTGCTGTCATGGTAGCAGCAGTGGTAGTATTTATTGTCAAAATGGGGGTTAGCTTTGAGCGAAATTGCTACTGTTGACCGATGACATGTGGTTAGTGTTGACCTCTGACCTCTGCATCGCTGGCAGCATTCTCCAGGTGTGCTCTCCATCTGGGAGCAGAGGAGTGGTGGACAGGAGACAGGGGAGCAGTCCCTCTGACCACCCTACAGACAGCGGAGGGGGTGGTGATGTGAGTCCTACACATTGGTTGGGGTCGGTGTGTGTATGTGTGTGTGCCACTCATCTGTGGCAGTGTGTAACAGACTTACCCTACAGGTGCAGGTCACACATCCATCTACAGTGGAAACATTCTGCTGAACCCCCTCCAGATCACAGCCTGAGGACAACATCCAACAATGGTCATACTACACATTAACGCTGTGTGTGTGTGTGGTGTGTGTATGGGTGTGTGTGTGTGTGTGTGTGCAGGATGTATATAAAAAGATGCACAGGTCCTGCTGATTGCCCAAAAAACACCACAATTAAGTTATATTTGCTTGCATTGTCTTAAGAGCAACCATGAAAATACAAATGTAGTAATGTGAAACAGAAACGCTATTTGCTATAAGCGGCAAATGTTCGGGATGAGACTTGACACTTAAATGCCAATCTATCAATTTTCTGTTGATTCTCATCGTTTCAGCACTAGTTGAAGCACTTTCTGTTCAGTCTCTATATCCCACTTTCACCTCTCTCTATTCACCCCTCTCTCTCCCCCTCCTCTCCCCCTTGGTTCCCGTTCAGTGGGGGAACATCTGCTTCGAGTCCAGTAAACACAGAAGGCACCACGTGGGACTGATGTAATGTTCTCGCACGCCCACATGCAGCGTTTTAATTCTGGGGAACCAGAAGAGGCTCTAGCAGCCCTCCAGCTGTGGCACAAATACGTCTGAAGACTCATTAACCCTGAACAGTTACCGAAGGGAGAAACAGATGCCAGGAGGAGAAGATCAGACATAGGTCACTTTTAATGAGACAGGAGGATCATTCTGTATACCACACAAAAATATCTGGACTCCTCTGGTTGTTTTGTTGGATTCGTTGCAATGCTGAGGGGCAGGTCTTGCTCCATTCATTATTACAAACATCTGAAATATGCGTGGTCGTTTCAGTGGATATTTGTTTTTATTAAAGATAAAGAGAAGTTAAATCGAGGGAGAAAGGAGCTGTTTATTTGTATGTGTCTTTGTGTGTGAGAGTTTCTGTGTGTGTGTGTGAGAGAGAGAGAGAGAGAGAGAGAGAGAGAGAGAGAGAGAGAGAGAGAGAGAGAGAGAGAGAGAGAGAGAGAGAGAGAGAGAGAGAGAGAGACATAATGATAGAGTGAGAGGGGTTAGTGAGGCTGCCTACTGTGCCAACAGCCAACAGGCATTTCCTCTGGCCAGGCAAGCATGCATAAGATCAAAGTGTTGGAGGGGAGTGTGTGTGTCTATGGGTGTCTATCCACTGGAAGTCTATCCATGGAGGATTGGGGCAAACACATGCAGAAACAATTAGAGAGCGGGAGATGGGTGAGAGGTGGAGAGGGGGACAGGGGGAAGACAGAGAGACTAGACACTGGGTTTTATAAGCTATTCTGTGTCTCCTGACAAAGACACAGTGTGCTGTGCTGCCGCCACTCAGCATGTCTTCATAATTCACAACATACTTGAAAACCTGAAAAGGAACTTGAGGAAAAACTAAAAATATTAATACTACAATACTGGGCGGACAAGAGCCATGCCAGTAAATGTTGCATATTTTTTATGAATTAAACTCAAAATATTCAGATTCCCTGCAAATTCTTCATCCCTAATGAGGTCATTCTTCCAAAGAGTAGGCTGAAAGAGTGTCTCATAATATACCTCACTTTGTCTAACCCCATTGAGATGAATTATTACAAAATGGCAATTCAATATCTTGGTCTATGACAAATATGAATTGCAATGCATTTACAACTTCAAGGACAATACCGGTCTGGGGGATTAAACCATCGTAACCGTATAATGTGTCAAAATTACTTTGTTGTGCCGATTCTGTGTATGAGCAGTTAGCGTGAGCGCGCTCTCGCCATGAATGTGAACAAAGCAGTAGCACTTTTGTCTTTGTGAGAAGACATTTTGTAAATGGCAATTCACCGTTTTGATTCACTGTTTTCTTTCTACAAACGTTTACAAACTCCGTACTGTGACTCACTTTGATTTCAAAAGCTGAAAGAAATGTATTTATATTGTTTACATTCATGGCAGACGTGCTCACGCTAAATGCTCTTCGGCAGAATCGGTACAACAAAGTAATTTTTTTGACAAATTATATTGGTAACAGATGTCTAAGTGCAGCCAGGAGAGACGGTTACAATGTTTTAATCAACCAGACCCCGTATTGTCCTTTAAAATCAAATGGCTTTTTCTTCTCCTAACTTCTTGTTTAGTTCTGCCCACTTCTGGTTTAAATATACAAAAATACAAATAATGAGTTGCTTCAGCAAACACTGATCATTGCACCGCTGGAATCTTCAGAGAAAAACTACAAACAGACCCATGATGACCCATAATGAAACCAGAGCAATTTAACTGGATTCACTCAACAGATAAAATGGGTATTGTGGTTGTAATGATGATAATGATGATGAAGCAGCCTTTGCATCTTCCTAGATCTAGTGTTGTGTTTTAGGAAGGTTTTTCTTATTCTAAACTGTGCCGGTTGGGCCAACAGAACCAGCTGGCTGTTGGAGACTCTGGTGTCCTCTTGCTGTTTACATGGAAAGCGTCCTGGGGGTCAACTTTAGTGGTTACCAGCCGTTGCATGCAACATGGCTTCCTGTGGCGGGGTCCAGCCACTCTGTGAAACAGGAGCCGCAGTTGTGCATGTGGCAAATTGCCTCGGGGTAGCCATGGCAACGAGCCTGGCGGCAGAGGTCAGGGCAGGTGATTGGAGCAGAGCCAAGTGGACAGCCACTAAACCAGTGGAGCTTGAAACACAACCTGTAGAAAGCGATTGAAGGCAATTTGGATCACACAACACAACAAACACATGTGCATCACTTTTTTTCACCACCATATTTCTCTTTTTCTAAACACTTCCTTGTACCTGTCATCCGGTGTGATTGGCAGCCACACATCCATCCTATTAGGTGCTGCCGCGATGGAATCATCCCTGTACGTTTTCTTTTGTCCCACCCCTTCCTCTTTCCCTCGGCCAATCGGAGCGCCGCTGGCTTGAGCGTCTAGGCTCATCCAGTCCTGCACGGCCCAGCGCGGGGGAAGAGGAGAGACTGGAGGGCAGGTACGAGGGATGCGCCTCAGAGCTTCAGCGCTAGACTCCAGCAGCTGCTGCTGTGTGTGGAAGTAGAAGCGCAGGTAGTGCGGCCCGTTGAAGAACCAGTTACAGTTGTCCTTGTCGTAGCCATCCGTTCGAAAGCCAAACGGGTCAAAGCCTCCACGGTCCAAGCCCAGGGGATCAAAGCCGTACACGCTGAAACCTTCGCCACCAAAGAGCTCCAACAGAACCTGCCCTGTTTCTGTCTTGTACTCCAGCATCTCTTCTCCTTTGTCGTCTTCGTCCTCCGCTCTTTTTCTTTTCCGCGTGGATTCCCCGTCCCACCGCGTAGCAAACCAGCTGATGTTGGAGCGGTTTAGTCCGTAGCGGTTAAAGCCGAACACATTGTGTCCCTCTTTGTCGATGAAATCACGGTTAAACCCATCCCTGCCGAAACCTTCCCTGTCCCACCCGCTACGGTCATAGCCTTGGTGGTCATATCCCTGCGCGTCAAAACCGAGTCTGTTAAAGCCTCCACTGTCCACACTGCTGTAGTTTGTGTTGCGTTTGCCAAACCCATGCTTCTTATCCCTTATTGGACCATTGGCATCTGTGAGGTTCATTGGATTGGGGTGGGTCTGCAATGATGTAACGTTGCACGGCGCACCAATGGTTATGGGAACATACACAACGCAGAGCTGGCCCTGGGACGACATGACGTCATCGGGGGTGACGTCGAATGGCTTCATCTTCATGTGTCTATGGAGATCGGGATAGCTTGCGCTCCGGCTGCTCTCGTCCTCCTCATGACTGTCACTGACTCCATTGACACGCTGGTGTTTCTCCTGCCATTGACCCCAGATCTTGTCCATGTAGGCCATGTGTGAGAGGTAGAGAGGGTCGTAGGCGGCCAGAGGAGACCCCATGTGGCCCCCCACCCACATCCTGAAGAGCCCAGAAAATGTCTGCAGGGTGCCGGAGAACCGTTTGAAATCGTCTAGGTTCAGAGCCATCTGGAAGTCCACAGCATCTGGAAGCCATACCTGATTGAAAGTAACCGAGACAGTAGTTCAATGGTCTACATATGAGTGCACCAACAGCCAAACTTGAAGAAAAGGTGAAGCTGATCAAGTCCACATCTCTTAGCGCAGCTAGGACGAGTGTTCATAGTAGTCGAGTATGGGCCGAGCCATTGCCATACGACTTATTTTAACCGATAGCGGCACAACAATTCATCATCATACATTGCATAATGTAAATGTAATATGTATTGTAAAAATCTTTGGGAGGGTTCAGAGTATAACTGAAAACAAAGCTCTAGGTATCTGAATGGGGCTGGAGAATAAGACACAATGGCTAGCTACGGAACATGAACAGAAGGAATGTTTGTCAAACCGAAGCGTTGAAGCGCCGTCTGAGACAAGGGCTCCAATGGGAACGGGAGGTCCCGCTGCTGAAGGGATGCTGGCGGACACAGTCAGAACCTGGCTCGCCGTCCCCCCCAAACAGACTGGCCTGCCAGGAGGCAGACCCCGCCATTGAACCAGAATCCACCGTCCACTCAAAATATGGAACAGCCAGTTGGCATGGTGACAGAGACTGCAGCTCGCGCTCCAGAAGACGCAGGAAGTAGCGGTGCCAGGGCAGGAAATCAGCGTGACCGCCTGCCTGAGGTGAGAACTCAGCTCTCAGCTGGACGAAGTCCTCCCATATTGCTACATGCATGTGCATTAAGTGCACACGCATGCACGCACGCGCACGCGCACGCGCACACACACACACACACACACACACACACACACACACACACACACACACACACACACACACACACACACACACACACACGCTTAAAGGCATGATCACACATTTGTAAACTATAGCTAAGGTTAAACTATACCAGAATAAAATGAATTCCCCTGGCGAAATCAAAACACCATGATACACCAGCCACCTTCAGCAGTACATTTGAATAATTTTGTACACTCATGTACACTTGGGGTCGGAAACGCTATACTGCCCATTTGTGTACGCGTTAACATGACATGGAAGTATAAATGCAGGCATCTGCGAAGATCCACGTCATGTCTCGATCCTCGCAAACGTGCTGTACGGAGAACTCTGAATCCAGCTTAACAGCTCCTATCTGAGCAGCATAATGTACTTGAAAATGTTAATGTTTAAAGTCTTACAGTCTCCTGATGATCAATTATTACATCACAGCCTAGTTTTTGACCTTTCAGGTCAAGGTAGCAAACTTAGCATAGCACGTACTGTAGTTAATCTGTAATGTAGTATTTGCATACCTGGTTTAGCATGGAGTCTTCTTACAGCTCGCTGGTAAAGCTTCACTTCTTTCACCGTGAGGTCTCTGATCTCCTTTCGGCGGGTCAAGTGTGAACAAACACAGTCACCTTTTCCACTGCCAACAGCGCACACGCCCTCTGGGCAGCCTCGCTTGAGCCTCTGGCTGTATGGCCTGTGGTGCTGCTGCTGGTGGGAGAGGCAGCCACAGCCTTCGCCACAGCCCACCTCCGAACACTTTTCCCCGGGGGTGAAGCTCACTACCGCAGACCCTCCTGGAAGGCCCTTCACCAGGGCCTGGCAGCGAGGCCGGGAAAGGTACTTGCAGGTGTACAGGAAATGGGAATCTTCATTGCAGTCTCCCTCCGCACTCTCGTCATGTCCAGCAGTCACGTCTTTGTGTCGGCTCTCATTTCTTAAAGGATGTTGGCCGTACCCGACCAATGCTCTTCCCTCGTCAGATACGTTGTATTCGTTTTGCCAGGAGTCATTCTGGCCAGTGGAAGGGAGTTTGGGTTTGGGTTTTGGTTTGCGAACGCAGCAGGCTCCCAGCATGCACTGGTCCCTACAGGCACTATGGGAGGGGAAGTTGTTGTGACTTGTCCCAGAGCAGAATGAGAAGACTTCACAGAGACCAGAGATGGGATTAAAAGCCCAGCGTTGCTGAAATGAGCGTCTGCCCTCACAGACTTTCTCTGGCCTCGGTTCCCAGCATGCCTAGAGGTGGAGAGGAGTGCAGAAACCTCTTACCGCCTCTTTCCCTTGATGCTTACTCCCTCTCCCCATTGGCCACAGTTTACACTATTAAACAAGCAGTATAACTCAGGGACAACATGGACTAGGAACAAGATCAACAGCACAGCACTGCTGTTGATCTTAGTCAATATCAGGCCCAAACCAACCCATGGACAAACCAAATGACATACAGCAGGCACACACAAAGCTATGTCTTCTAAACACATAACTAATGCCATTTACACTACTGGCCTACCATTAATTCCCTGCCCACATTGAGCATCTACTATGAGAAACAAAAGCACTAAATACCTATAAGCAACCAGGAGACTAATAAGACTAATAAGCGACAACATTCAACATCATAAGTGGAACCTGCTAGTTTCACTTATGATTGAGACCCACCTCCAGCATTTCAAAGGTTTTGGAGACCTGTCAGGTGATTGAACAAACAATAAGCATGTGTGTCATTTCATACATGTTATCAGTAAATAACACATTTGAAAAATGAAAAAAATGAAAGGAATTGACATGATTTTTCGTGTAAATACCGAAATAACCTTTATACCTTTTATAAGGGAATTTTTGCAACACTTATTCTAAAGTATGCCAGGAAACTAACACCTCTAGTGATATATAATGGTCTGCTTCAGTTCAGTGTGTACCTCTCTTGGCTGTCTCTGGCACACTGGGCCCTTGGTGTTGGGGGGGCAGGAGCAGCGGAACTCAGTGGAAAGGTTAGAGGTCAAGGGGAGACATAGGCCTCCGTTTTGGCAAGGGCTAGACATGCAGGGGTCGAGGGAGGGGGTAGCCATCTGAAAACTAGCTACGTAACATCGGCATGAAATGCATATTAGTGACAGCTTAGGGTTCACAGCAGCAGCGGGTATGGGGGAAAGAGAGAGAGAGAGAGAGTGAGAGAGACAGAGTGAGTGTGTGTGTGTGTATGTGTGAGACGGATTGGAGGAAGAAATGAATTTGGTCACCACTCACCCACAACGTTGGCCTCACACGTGACCTGTCCCGAGGAACAGGTACACATGGTGTTCAAGTGTGTCTGCCAGCGATGCCCCTCCTCCACCTCGCGCCCCTCCCATGTGCATCTCCGCCGCCTCACACAATCACAGCCCTCCAGGTAGTGCACGCGTGACTGAAGGTCTGCATTCTACATGGAAACACCCAGAACGATGTGTCTGTTGGACTGGCAGCCACACTGGAGACCATCACACTTTTCCTTAATGTGGACAATAAAGTATGTTTGATTTGCTTATATTATAGAGACATATTTTATACAGGGCTTGTACATAGGATCATTAGAATTTTAGTTAGTATGTGGGTAGTATTTTTATTTCTCATGCGAGACGTGGCAAAACAAGGTTTTAATTAGCCTAGGTCACGGTATATTTACATCAATATGGCGGAGTATCGCCAACAAAAAATCCCATGATGTACTCTGATGTACAAGCCCTATAAACAGACCAAACATATACAGTACAGTTTGGCATCATCAGCACCATAACACATAATTTTAAACCAGACAATTGACCATTAAACAATAATGTGGAGGATCACAAAACCCTATATGCATGTTATAAGTATAATGTTTTAAAGGGCCCCTATTTTACCTCCAGGTGTGAGTGTGATTAAATATTATGAGCCATTTTGAAATCTGCCCTTTATTGACAGCCTACCAGTTGGTGCAGTCCACTGCACCAATGGTAGGCTGGTAGACTGATCTAGCCATCATACATCTGGGTGGCCACTCCCACTTGTGATGTCACTAGAGGGTATATTTTGAAATGGCTTGTAATGGCTAATCACACTCACACCTGGTGGTAAAATAGAGGCCCTTTAAAACCCGGAGTTTAGAAGATACCTGGGATTTGACCATGTCCAGCATTACCGCCATTTGCTCTAGCCTCTGCTCCAGCCTGCTCAGCCTCTCCTCTTCCTGGGTGGCGGGAGAAGCCAACCTCCCACTCTGTGGATGCCCCGGAGGCCCCAGGGAGGCCACACCTCTCTGAGGTGGCTGGTCCTTCTGGAGCTGCTGCTGAGAGTCCAGACTAGGGACATGTGTATGAGGAGATGGTGGTGGTCCCTCTGGAGAAGTAGAACAAGATAATATATCATGGATTTCTGGAAGGGGGACAGCAGCAAAAGGAAAATAACACCACACAAACACAACAATCCTAAATGTCCACCGAGATATCTCCAAAAATCTTATGGAGGAGGACATTTTTGCCTCTGGGAGTATGAAGACAATATCTAAAGAAAGCCAGTTGGATAAATACACAGACCTAGAAGGGTGGTCTTTGCAGATAAATATAACCGCAGAACAAAAGAGGTAATAAGTAGAGGTTTAGTGTTCATCAGACAACGTAACTCAGCATTGCAAGTGAAGATGAACTGTATGTATTCATTGCTTCATTCAACACCGCACAGACACCACTCTGTCTGCTGTCGCCAGTAAAGTAGCTAGCACGCTAAACTTTCGAAAGACGTCATCCTAGGAAGCTATACATTACGGTAGTGATGGTATAGGTATAGACAGGCACCATGTTAAGACAAAGAGTGTCTCCAAACACTGTAGCCTCTGGCAGGATCTTGATTGTCAAATGGAAATCCCCATGGAAAGTGCGTATACATACAGACACTTCCTCATTCATGATTATGAGCATGCATGCACATGTGCATATGCACATGGTAGTCTAAACTAAATCCATGTGCAGATAAATCATATCATGTTTTTTTGTGTCAGGGTTTTCTTTTTATCTCCTTTGCTGTCTCAAAGGGATTCCCAGAC
>JAOPHQ010004566.1:255000-292723 GCA_030340625.1 Merluccius polli
TGATTGGCCAGAGGGGGTCCCTGGGGTCCGAAACCATGGAACCATGGCAACCACAGAGGCTGCTACTCTTGCTGTTTGTGCACACTGCCACAGGTGGGACTATATGTTGTGTAATTCACACATCCTCAACTCTTATCACACATTATTCTAAATTAAAAGACATGTGTGTGTGTCTCTGTCTGTCTGTCTGTCTGTCTGTCTGTCTGTCTGTCTGTCTGTCTGTCTGTCTGTCTGTCTGTCTGTTCATCCATCGTGTCTGGCTTACTGTATGTGTATTTTTACCTGTGTGTGTATGTCTGTCTGTCTGTCTATCTGTCTGACTATCTGTATTTTAGTTTTTACCTGTGTGTGTGTGTGTGTGTGTCTGTCTGTCTGTCTGACTATCTGTATGTGTGTTTTTACTTGTGTGTGTGTGTGTGCCTGTCTCTCCGTCTGTCATCCCCACAGCGACATCTGGTTGGGGCGGGTGCTTGGACGCTCAGGATGTCTTTGCGGCAGTGCGAGAGAACAGCCCCACCGGAGAGCTCATCGCCCAGCTTAGTGCAGACGTCAGCCGGCCGGGAACCCGCTGGAGCGTGGTGGGGAGGGACGCCGACTGGTTCTTCTTGGAGGAAGGGGACCTCCGGCTTAACGCAGCTCCTGAGAAGACCCTGGACCGGGAGGTGAACAGTGCACTGGGATACGACCCCCTTTGAACCTTGTGGTATATGGAGTATGGATGTCATCATAGTTCTTGTTTTAAATGGTCTAAACCAGTGTTTCTCAAACCATGGGTTAGGGACCGGCACCAGGCGTGCAGCAGTGGCTACTGGGCCGCACTCCAACTCCAAAGCATAATTATATTAGATTATTGACAGTTTTAACCTGCGCTTCATGTTTGTTTGTATGTATGTGCCAAATACTCATTGATCCCTCACAGTGGCGTAACAAGCCAACGACGGGCCCGTAAGCAGGATGATCAAGACGGGCCCTCCTATAGACTACAACGCGTCAGGGGTGCAACAATTTTGCCGCCCCATAAACATTACGGGGTGCGCGATTGTTGACGGCGGGGGATGCACCAAAAAACACTGTGACGGCGCCCCAAATTCGATTCATAGTTGTGGGCGGTCCTCACTGAAAGCTGATGGGCCCCCTGATTGGCTGGGGCCCGTAAGCGACTGGAGTACCTGCTTACCGATAGTTACGCCACTGATCCCTCAGACCATGCGGTCAACATACCACATCAAGTCACATCACTCACAATCACTGATTGAAAACTAACAACCTTTGGACATCAATGTTCATTTGGCAATTCAAGTTCTGTATGTATTCTGGCTTATTTATGTATCTCAGTGTGCCCCAGAGGCTAAGGATCAAGCTCTACTAGGCCCTGGTTTAAAAAGGTTTGAGAAAGGCTGGTCTAAACATCAGGGATAATTGTGGTTTGTGGCGGTAGCTGTGGCATTGTGACTTTTAGCTTAGAATAGGTTCATCGAGTTCAACACTTGACTAATTGACCTTTAGTTGTATTGGGCCCAAACTCTGTCATCCTCTGCCAAGCTGGCGGAGCTTGATGTCTGTCTGTCCCTATTTAATAATAGTGTGTCTGTCTCAGACGCAGGGCCCTGTCCTGATGGCTGAGCTGGCCTGCTACGAAGACGATCTGCTCCAGGTTCAAAACCATCCACTCTAATTAACACTTACATTACAAGTAATTTAGCCTTTAATCTCTGTTCACCTTGGGTGTGTGTGTGTGTGTGCATGTGTGTGTGTGCATGTGTGTGTGTTTCTAGAGTGTGTACAGGATCATGGTGGAGATTCTGAATGAGAATGATCATTTACCTGTGTTTGCAGAAAACACAATTCAGTCATTTATCATCAGTGAGGTAGACCTTACACAACACACACACACACACACACAACACACACACAGATACACACGCTGTACAATGACACACGTTGCTCCATATAGATATTTATATTATTGATATTTATATGGATATTCAAATGAGATCTGCCTGTCTAATAGTTCTTCTGTTTCTGATAGCTGACACCAGTAAACACTGTATTATTCACTGTTCGTGCCATGGATGGAGATGATGACAGACTGATATACTCTATTGACCAGGAATCAGTAAGTTTAACATTTGATTTGTCAAGACAAAAGTTACATGGGACTCGTTTAAAAACGTTTTCTTGTTTCTTGTTCTGTGTGCGTGTGTGTGTGTGTGTGTGTGTGTATGTGTATGTGTGTGTCTTCTGCAGCCTGATGCAGAATACCTAAAGTTGGATCTCCCGAACAGTGGGGAAATCATGCTGGCCAAACCTCTGGATTATGAAACCAAATCCCTGCTGACTGTCACTATTCACGCCTCGGTAGGACAGCACATCACACCTTTCTACCCATACTATCTACCCATATACTATATATACTATGTATCTACACATACTATCTACCTATACAGTATATACTATCTTATATACTATCTATCCATATATATTATCTACCCATATATACTATCTATCCATATATACTATCTATCCATATATACTATCTACCCATATATAATATCTTATATACTATCTATCCATATATACTATCTACCCATATATACTATCTATCCATATATACTATCTACCCATATATACTATCTATCCATATATACTATCTACCCATATATACTATCTATCCATATATACTATCTATCCATATATACTATCTATCCATATATACTATCTACACATATATACTATCTATCCATATACACTATCTACCCATATATACTATCTACCCATATATACTATCTATCCATACTATCTATCCATATATACTATCTATCCATACACCAGTCCAACCATCTATCCATGCATCTCTCCATTCATTCACTATACATCACTCCTAGGCATGGGACTATATGAACATTTCATGCCACAATTATCCTGGCCAAAACAATTGCGATTGACGCCATTATCATGAAAATCATCAAAATATGCTTAAAACTCTTAAATGGCACTTAAACATGCTGGGATCACTTTACCTTACATTCTGTTAAGAAACAAATATTTGTATTGCACGAATAGGACACGTCCTGAAAACAAATCGGTAAAGCCGCCTCCCCCTTGTGGCACATTCAAAGTAAATCTGGAAATCGATATAGGACTGTATGTTAGCAAGCTAAATAGCTTTGTCAAGTCACTTATGTGAGGATATTCACGATTATCCCGATTCACAATAATAACGATAATGGAAATTCACCACGATCAAATAATTGTGAGTGTTTTTATCGCAATCCAGGATTAAATCGTATATATTGGCCCATCCCTACTCCATACATCTCACCATCCATCTATCTATACATCTCTCCATTCATCCACTACAGTCCTCCATCCATCACTTCACCCAGCAAGGATCATGTGATTATGAACCTATGAACTTCTTCATGAGACCAACGTCAAACAAACTGTATAGATGTATAGAACAAGGGAAGCCTCTGGGCTTACTTCAGACACACTCGCACTGAGCCAAAGATGTGGTTAAAATGCCTTATTAGTTTATGGCATAGTGCAGTCAAAAATAACAAGGAAAACACGGACCGGTTTAGACCCACACTGGGTGTTCCTCAGGGCGTGGCTGGAAAGAGCAACCAGAGTGGAAAATCGTGATTCTCGTGGCCAGGAGGCTAAATTACACCCGCATATCATACAATACATGTACAACAAATAGGCACTGTGGGAAATGTAGAAAATAAGTTAATATTCACAGTAATAATTATAACCATAACAATAACAATAAAAATAATGTAACCTCAGTGACATCAACAACAGTAAGAGGACCAAGCCAGTTAAGCCAAACTGTGAATGTACTCACCGGCTGACCTCCCGTTGGTCCCAGGAGACGAGCACGGCTGAGCACTTCAACACCAGCACCACGGTCACCATCACCGTGGTGGACGGAGACGACCAGTACCCCCAGTTCCTGCCCTGCACGCTCCTCTTCCAGGACTCCTTCAACCGCATCTGCATCAGCCCTGTGTACACCGTCAACGTGACCGAGGGCCAAGAGGTCTGAGGACTCGAGGTCACCTGTTGTTGTCCCTTTTTCTACACATCATCAGCGTGTTTATGTCAGTATGCCAGTTGTGTTTTGATGTGGATTCCACTGAGACGTTCACCGGGGGGTAATTTGTGAAAAACATCTACAACATTGTAGGTGAATCTGAAATGTGTGTGTGTGTGTGTGCATGTGTGTGTGTGTGTGTGTGTGCTGGCAGGACATTGTTTTAGACTTGTGCCCTGGTCCTATACATGCTGTGGATGGAGACAGAGGACTCGGCACCCCGATCAGCTACGCCATTCTCTCAGGTACCCAAAACTAAGAATGACATTAAGTACAAAATATCTAGACATGGGACTGGCTGGTTTATACAATGTTGTGAACACATGCTAAAGATAACCAATGACACACACACACACACACACACACACACACACACACACACACACACACACACACACACACACACACACACACACACACACACACACACACACACACACACACTCTCTATTCTATCCTATGGTAGGGGCTGATGATGGGCGCTTCCTGATGGATAGACAGACAGGGGAAGTGAGGCTGATGCAGGCGGTGACAGACAGGCTGACCAACCCCACACTGCACCTGCGAGTCATGGTGAGACACACACACACACACACATAAACATACACATACACACACACACTTATGCACGCATACATTTACAGTCAATCGTTTCAAATATGGGGTATAATAGGGCTTACATCGTAATGACCGCCTCCATTTTGTAAGCGTAGGAGCGTCAGAATGTTAGTAATTGTGTTGGTAGTCATGTTTATTTGGTAATTGTTTAGTAATTAATCGTGTTTGAAAATGCCACAGCGTTTCTAATGCCAGGTGTGACAAAACAAAGTTTTCATTAGCCTAGGTTACGGTATATTTACATTGATTTAGGATTTTACAGTACTACAACTCTCTGGAGTCCACTCAATATGGCAGTGTATATGGAGTATTGCCAACAAAAAAATCCCATGATGCATTCTGATGTACAAGCCCTATACTAATCATTTTATCTCTTCTTTTATTGAGCTTTTTGTATTTTAAACGTATTGGCATTCCCTATCCACATCTCTCAATCTCTTGATGTGGTGGTGTCCATCTCTCACTCTCTTGTTGTGGTGGTGCCCATCTCTCACTCTCCCTCGGCCAGGCCTACCAGGATGACGACCCTAGGAAGTACACAGTGGCCTCGGTGCTGGTTTACATCCATGCCGTGAACTGCTTCCCGCCACAGTTTGAGCAGCAGGAATACCACGGATTTGTCAATGTGGCCAAGAGCCCCGCCTCGCTGCTCAACACCTATGGCAACGAAGTGTTGGTGTTACACGTGCAAGATGAAGATTTTATGCATGTATGCAGTGTACATCACATGCACACACACACACACACACACACACACACACACACACACACACACACACACACACACATACAGTACATGTGTGCATACACATACACTTATGCACGCACAGAGAAATCACACTTGCCCACACACAGAAAACACACACACCACACACAGACACACATACACACATACGTTTTTGCAATATACATTGTATTTAACATTTCATCAACCATTTCATCATTTCATCCCGATCTATTGGCAGGGATCCAATCCAATGATCTACTTCACCTTTAGTCCTGCATCCAATCACACGGCTCTCTACCATATCACACAGGAGGGTCTGGTGATTGCGAGGCCCAATCAGCTGAGGGCTAAGCAGAGACACACTCTTCTGGTGAGACTCCCCACCACCACCAGTGTTCATACATGTCTGCAAACTGCAAATCATTTTGAGGTGTTATTTCTCCTGTTATTACAAATATGAAGAAAAAAAAAGTCATCTGTTAATAATAAATAATAAAGTAATTACTAATAGATACATAAATGATTTACTTATAACTGTGATATTATATCGACAATAGAGAATTATGATGGGTAGAATAATGTTGAGGATGATGGCAACGATGATGATGATGATGATGATGATGATGATGATGATGATGATGATGATGATGATGATGATGATGATGCACAGGTAGTAGCTGTGGACCAGGAGTCTGGGGATGCCGCCTATACTTCTATAGTGGTAGAAGTGCTACCAGAGGGGAAAGCAAGTACGCATCACTCTTCGCACTATATATACACAATGACAACATTGTAGATACACATACTAACAGAGTGCATTTCACTGTTTTGGTGTGTGTGCGTGCGTACGTGTGTGTGTTTGTATGTACTCCAGTCCCCTATAATCCTATACGAGAGGGGCATCTATCAGGCTGTGTGGTGGGGAAAGCCCTGGGTCTGTGCTTCCTATTCATGGTCCTACTGGGGTGTGTGCTGTACGTGATGTCATGGCTGATGAAGAGACAAAATGGCCACAAGGAGAGGGGCTGTGTGGCCCAGGGCAAGCACCCCAATGTGGTGAGATGACTCATTTTACTCATCACCAATCGATGGCACTCATCTCACTCTTACACCTGCTTTGTAAAAAAAAACATGCTTCTTACTTCTCCCTTTACCCCTGCAGAGTTTAAGATGGTACCACCTGGTGAGTTCACTTACAATTCCATTTCAGTGAAGTACTGTATTAAGTAGATGATTATGTGTGACTTACAAGCAAGGGTGTGTCCACGGGTGGGCCTGGGGTGGCACACGACCCCACAATTTGATTGGCCACCCCAAAACAAAATAAGTGACTCGGGGGGGTCTTATGGTCTTGTGCCCCCCCTGTGTGATATGCTAAATGAGTCTGGACACACCCCTGTTTCCAAGTCAGATGTAAGATGTGACATTCACCAAAGCTAATAGCTGGTAGTAGTGCAAGACCAGAGGGTTCTGAGTTGAAGACATCAACAAGTTACAGCAGTATTACAGCAACAACATAATCAGATTAAGATTAAGTTAGTTGGTGTTGCTGTGTTACTCGGTCCTTGTACTCGTCAAATTTGTTTGCTGCAAATTGTAAAGGGGCTATATGTAACAAATGAACTGTACCAAATCATAAAATGACCATATGTCCTAAGAGATTAAAGAAACATACTAAGTCGAAATACTGGCTTCTCTGACAACAGTGCTACAGCCAGTCTGTTCTCCTTTGCAATTTCTATTCCGGGTCTGAACGTCTGTTTTCGTTTTGGCCGGTGCATTACGACACCCTGGGTTGCCAGATATGACACAAAATGGCACACTATTGTGCTCAGCTCGTCTTGTGCTCGTGTTCATTCAGTGTCCGCAACCTGTCTCTCCGCCTGCCCCTTCCTTCCCCCAACTCTCTCCAATATTGTGAATTTGGACTGCAGTACTCGCTCTTTGTCATACGATAAGTACTCTTTGAAACGATAAGTCCATCCACTAATGTAAAGTAGCTGCTGTCTCGCAGATGAGCCATCGCAATCCCATGGCACAGATGGAGGAGATGGCCTTCAGCGATGGGGAACTGGGCACATACAACCATTCCTTCAGCCTCCAGGACAAGCCCCCGGGGGTCTACATCCATAAAGACCTGCCTTCCTGTCGTGGCCCCACCCCCCTCAGCACCACCGCCGCCCCCGACACCAGCTTCATCCCCAACACCGCCACTGTGCTCAGCCCCAACTTCCCCAACCACACCGGCTCCTCCTCCTCCTCCAACTCCTCCTCCTCCTCTTCACCTATCAAGTGCTCTTCCAGCTTGCCTGTCCTCCACCCACCCATAACTACTTTAAACCATTCGCAAATGCCCCCTCCTCCTAAAGCCCCAACCATGAAACAACACGATGGGTGTCCAACACCATCGCCTGGTGGTGGTGATGGTGGTGGGGCTTGGGCTGACCCTGATCCACCCACCACTACCCCCAGCGTAATGATGCCCGAAGAGGGCCATTCTCCCACTTTCCCCATTGCCACTCCCGAGTCTCCACCCACGCCGTTCAACGTCCGTCTGGACCCTGAAGCTCTCCCAGCTAGCTCCTCCCTCTGGGGAGATCCTGTCCCTGCTCTGCCCTGTACACTCCCGGCCTGCATGGCGACAGATGTGCCCGACGCCCCACCTGCTTCAGCCACACCCCCAGAGCCGTCGCATTCACCCATAGGTTCGACCTACCCTCCCCCTCACCCTCCGGAGCCTCCAGCAGCCTTAGTTCTCCTCCTCGGTCCCACGACCCATGCCAGACCTCTGACCACCCCAGAGCAGCGGACCACCGCCGTGACTCCCTCATCTCCCGACACACCCAGCGGCGCCCAGATGGGAGACCTACCCTCCACCTTGTCGGGCCAGGCGGGGGCGCTTGGGGGGGCTGCCGGGGGCTCGGACGGCCCATCGACGCCCTCGACAAACTCAGGGGAAACCCAGCACAGCTGCCCAGCACAGGAGGGGGAAGTCAGAGTGGAGGATGGCGGTCCTCCGGGAGACGAAGACGCAGAAAAGAACAGCGAGGATGAGGATGACGAGTTGGAGTCAGACGAGGAAGAGCTGTTGAGGGTGCTCGCACGTTTGCATCCTGTGTTCATCAACATTAGTAAATGATGTCACTATAATAATCTCACAGGCACTGAGAGCGGCCAGGGGCTAAAGACGTAGTAGGAAGACGGGGGGGGGGGGTCCGGTGCGACAACAAGCTTGTGGGGCGAAACACATCTGGTCCTGCTCTACTGTAGGCATAGCTGAAAGCAACAGCTTGTCGTCATTCATGGCACACATTTAGTACATGTTCTCTTGTGGAACAAGGCTTAAGGTAATTGAGGTCATAGCTGTGGTATTTGTGTTCAGTGTTTTGTACTTATTGATGACTTATAATCAAAATATAATACGTAAACTGCACAAATGTACCAGTCAATATGCAAATAATGTCTTTTCAATTGCACCCATACTGAGGATATCATTTTTTAAAAATAGCTTTACATTATATTTATGTATAATGGTCATTGAGTGCATTTTAGCAGGAATGGTGTTTAACATTATGCCTACTTTGTACAATACGCCGCTGTTATTTATTGATTTGAAAGTGAGTAAATCTTCTTAACTGAATGTTATATTGTTGTCATCAGAGTGATTTCAAGAGATCTTCAAGAGGTCTACTTGTAAAGCCACTTTACAAGTCCAGTGAAACACAGAGAGAGAGACTATGATGCGTGCAAGCCAGTATACTTAGCAATAGCTCAGTTAATCTGATGAGGGATAAGCCATTAAAACAACTGCTTCGCCCCTGCTGAAGATTAACCCACATCCTTAAAGAAGCTCTCGCTCTCAAGCAGGTAGACACCATGCACAAGAACACACTCACTTGTAAAGGGAATAAAGACTCATGTCGGAGGGTTATTTAATACATTCATCTGTCTAGGATGCTCTGAGGTTTCTGAACAGCCAAGAGCAGGAAACCATTGTTACAGATGAACATATAAGGATTAAAGCTGCTCTAGGTAACTTTTGCTAGTTGACCAAGAACTTGGAGCCATGGATTTGAATGGACACAACAAACAAAAATGGTCTCAATGGTATAACAATATAGCATAACAAGAAATAGCATGCTAGCACAGTATGTGCGCAAGCCAATTTCTTGGCATTAATCTAAGAGCAAATACAGTTTTCAGTGTGCAATTGCCATCCCATCTTCTGGGTTTCATAATACTGTTGCTTCTGTTCTACACAATCAAATATGTAGGCTACTTTCTATAAGTCACTTACTTTTTCTCTTCATGCTTCCTACATTTAGTCTAAAGCCATTCATGAGCTAATGCCACCTATAGTATCATGCATTTTGTATCCTCTACAGCAGAACAGTATTTGCTGTCAGTATTCTTCCACAATATTTCTCCAATGACACTAACAGTTGAGGGGGTGCATTAGGGGCACCTATATGTTTTTAAATGAAAACAAATAGCATTTGCGGCGGCCAACATAATATTTAATAATAATAATAATTAAAAAAATGCATATATGCAAAAAGCAAAAATGTTGCACGTCTGATCGCAGTAGCGCTAGTAATCCAGCGGCGGCGCTGCGTCACTGCTGCATGCCTGTTGGAAAACACAATGTGGACAACGGCGCCATCTTGCTGTTGGATAAGGAGAGGTATGGAAAACAGAAAATAGTGATTTTCACCTTCGGAAATGTCCCTTCTGGGATATTGCATATTCATTCACTGCCTAGTGAAAAGCAGTTGGCCAGTGGCTTGTGTTAAGTCTGGCAACTAGCACTACTGCAGGATAATAGAGTAACCATCACCCTATGGCACCTGGCAGGACTCCACCTACACTAGCCCTACTGCGTACATTACAACTACACCTACTTACTCACATTACAACTACACCTACTTACTCACATTACAACTACACCTACTTACTCACATTACAACTACACCTACTTACTCACATTACAACTACACCTACTTACTCACATTACAACTACACCTACTTACTCACAATACAACTACACCTACTTTGTAAGGGACCAAGCAGTAGGCACAAGAACACAAGACAAGTTCTTCAAAAAAAGAGGGTCTTTTTATTAACCCAAAACAAAAAATGTTTACAAACCATATAAATCACAACTAGGCCTATAAAAGAAAGGTCAACTAAATATACTTCAACTAAGGAAACAGCTGTGTGAACTCAAACAAAAAACTGACCCCCCCTAAACACAAAGAGAGGGTTTTTATAGCCACTGATCAGACCACTATGACAGGAAGGAGGTAACTAAAACACCCTAATCACTTTAACTCAATCACTAACCAAAATAAGGCAAAGACTATTAACATAAACATATTCTAACAAATATCCAAAATAAAGATATCATCAAACTAAACCAATCTCAAATAAATAATAAACCCTTTCAATTTAAACCATCAAATCCCCCCATGATGTGCCAGGCCTTTGGTTTGGCCCAATTAGACTCTTCCTCCATTTAAGGGCTGTGCTTCCCGGCCTGGATCCTTTTTCCCAGGCCTGACAGGATGACCCAGCAGCAGCAGACAGAACACCAGCAACAACAGCAGCAGCACCCTCTGCACCGGTAACTCAAAGAAACAAACAAACATTTAACTCACAGAAACAAAACTTAACCATACAAAGTTAACTAAAAATGTGCTATACAAAGAAAACTAATGTATCCTCAAACTGCTAAATAAAGTGCGTATGTTCTCTGAAACCAATATGTGTGTTTGTATAGTTTATGTACTTTAAATAATGTAAACTAACTGAATATAAAAGAAACTATTAAAGTGTAAGTGTCAGAGGGTTACCGACAATCTGATGACTGTGTGGCCACAGGTGTGGCCGTCACACACTCCCCCCCTTCAGAGTGGTCGCTGGAACAGCGAGAAAGATAATCTGCCGTGATGTTATCTTTACCCGGGATGTACTGGATGTGGAAACGGAAGGGCTGCAATGCAAGGTACCACCGAGTTATCCTCCCATTAGCATCCTTCATCCTCTCCATCCACTGCAAGGCCTTGTGATCGGATTCCAGCGTGAACTCACGGCCAAGGAGATAGTAGCGGAAAGAGTCCAAAGCCCACTTGATGGCTAAAGCCTCCTTCTCAATGGTTGAGTACCTCCCTTCCCTGGGGAACAGTTTTCGACTGATGTAGGCAATGGGATGGCGGTCACCTGGGGTCCCCTGGAGAAGCACAGCCCCTAGACCACGGTCCGATGCATCTGTCTGCAAGACAAAAGAGTCATTGAAGTTTGGACTGTGTAAGACCGGGTCCTTACTTAGTGACTGACGGATGTCCTGGAAAGCAGCCATTGCCTCCTCGGTCCATGGAATCTTATGGGGGCTCCGAGATCCAGTCAGATCCGTGAGCAACGCTGCCCTGGCAGAGAACTGGGGTATGAAACGGTGATAAAAGCCTGCCATCCCCAGAAATGATCGAAGTTGCTTCCTTGTCTGTGGCAGAGGACATGATTCAATTGCATGAATCTTACTGACCTGAGGTCGGACCACCCCCTTCCCGATCACGTGCCCCAGATACTCCGTCTCCGCCTTTGCAAAAGCACACTTATTTGGGTTCACGGTCAGCCCAACAGAGTGGAGACGCTCCAGGACCATGTGCAGATGTTCCATATGCTCCTCCCAGCTGGTACTGTAAAGGACCACATCATCCAGATAAGCAGCTGTAAAACCAGGGAAATCTGAGAGTACCTGGTCCATGAGCCTCTGGAAGGTTGCTGGGGCCCCGTGCAGCCCAAATGGAAGAACTGTGAAGTGGTAGAGCCCCCAAGATGTTCTGAAGGCTGTCAGTTCTCTGGACTGTTTGGTGAGCGGGACCTGCCAGTATCCTTTACTGAGATCTATTGTGGTCACATACTTTGCATTCCCCAGCCTCTCCAATAGGTCATCAATTCTTGGCATTGGATAGGAATCAAATTGAGAAACTGAATTCAGATACCGGAAATCAATGCAGAATCTTATGTTTCCATCCTTCTTGGGCACCAGGACCACTGGGTTGCACCATTCACTCCTCGAAGGCTCAATGATTCCCTGGGACAGCATGAAGTTCACCTCATCCTTCAGGGAGGACAGCAGCCTTTCTGGAATCCTGTAACTGAGTCGTCTTGCAGCAGCACCTTGTTTAAGGACAATATCATGCTCCACAATGTCAGTTCTTCCAGGTTCTTCCTGAAACACTGGATGATGACAAATTGTCCTCACCTGATGCTGCAGGTCCTCTGGGAGGTGGTCAAGGTCAAAGTCCACTGGAGGGCTGGAAGAGGGTAAGTATTGTTCATCTCCTTCCTCCTCCTCCAACACCCTTTTGACAAGCATGACCTCAGTTCTCTTCTCAGGTCGCTGCACCCATTCCTTCAACAGATTGATATGCAACACTCTAGTAGGATGTGCCTGACCTGGGGTTGCTAGTTGGTAAGTAGTGGGCCCCAGCTTCTTCAGCACCTCAAACGGTCCTTGCCACTTAGCCAATAGCTTGCTGTCCTTACTGGGAAGTAGCACCAGTACCTTTTGTCCAGGAATAAAGGTCCTCTGCCTCGCTGACTGGTCATACCAGAACTTCTGGTTTCTCTGGGCATCGGCCATGTGAGACTGCGCCAGCGCGCCCATTTTCTCCAGTCGCTCTCTTATCTGCATGACATGGGATAAAACATTAACAGGTTCCCCCCTCCTGCTCTCTCCCTCCCATATCTCTCTTAACAGAAAAAGGGGCCCTCTCACCTCATGACCATAGACCAACTCAAAGGGAGAGAAACCAGTGGAGGCTTGGGGTACTTCTCTGTATGCAAATAGCAAGTATGGTAGCCATTGATCCCAATCTGTTCCACTGTCGTTGACAAACTTCCGGAGCATCTGCTTCAGTGTTTTATTGAAGCGCTCTGTGAGGCCATCAGTTTGAGGGTGATATGGGGTGGTTCTCAGACTCCTAATTCCCAACAACTGATAGATCTGTTTCAGCAGGTTGGACATAAAGTTAGTTCCTTGATCTGTCAATATTTCACGAGGAAAGCCCATTCGGGAAAAGAACTGCACTAAACAGAAAGCAACTTGTTTAGCTTTTATAGATTTCAAGGGGAACACCTCTGGGTACTTGGTTGCATAATCTGTTATTACTAACATATAACGGTTCCCTGCCTTGCTTCTTTCCACAGGACCTATAATGTCCATTCCCAGCCGCTCAAATGGAGTGTCAATAAGGGGTAGAGGCTGGAGTGGAGCTCTGGAGGGGATACTGGCAGATGCCATTTGGCACTGAGGGCAACTTTGACAGAATCGTGCAACATCTCTCCATAAGCCAGGCCAGTGAAAATGCTGTCTGATGCGAGCTGCGGTTTTCTGCTTACCTAGGTGGCCAGCCCAGGGAACAGAATGCCCCAAAGAAAGCACAGTATCTCTCGCTGCCCGGGGAACCACTATCTGCAACGCCGACCCCTGCTGGCGATAGAGGATGTCCTTTTTCAGCACATAATCATCTCTGTTCTCCACTCCTGGGTCAGTCTCCTTGGCCCTCCGAAAAAAAATCTGCAAAGTTGGATCAGCTCTCTGCATTTCACCAACATTGGCTGGTAATTGAAACCCTGAAGGAGCCTCCGGCTCAGCAATGTTTTGTGGCTTCACAACTGTATGGAGGAATTTTTCCTGCCTTCTCTGTTGGCGGGTTTTCCGCAACTTCCCGGGTATGGTCTCTAATTCCTCACTATAGAAGGGCAGGGTGCTTAGACTTTCAAGGTGTTCATTATCAGATCTCTTGGCTTGCGCTCTGGTAACCGCCACAATGCCCTTCTGGCTCTTTTGGGACTCGTATGACTCAAGCAGATCAAACAGTATTGGGAGGTCTCGTCCAAGTATCACTGGATATGGTAAATTATCAGCAACCCCAATGTTAAGTAGGTAGGCCTGGCCCTCTACTTTTATGTACACGTCAGCAGTTGCATAATTCTTTTCATCCCCATGTACACAGCATATCGGGATAGTGTCAGTGCTGACTATATTGGGTGCTACAAACTCTCTATGTACCAGTGTCTGATCACTCCCAGTATCCACTAAGGCTTTGAGGAGTGTGCCATTTACATCCACATCTATCATTTTAATGGTTTGTTCATGCCTAATCTCAGCTTCCCCAGGGCGTGGCACAAGGCACATGGAAGTTAACTTGGCTGTATTCCTAGGACACATGGGCTTTGTATGTCCTTCTACCCCACAGAGATAACAAATAGGTTTCCTACCAGGAGGTTTGTCAGGCTTACTATATTGCTGGCTGCGGCCATCTCTTGCAGATCTCCATGAGGTGTAGCTCCATGGTTGTCCTTTGTTACGAGCAGCCACAAAGACGTCAGCCAGCTTGGCAGCCTCCAGTGCCGAACCTGGATCATGCTCCTTGATCCATACCTGGAGCTCAGGGGAGACCATTCTCAAATACTGCTCCAATATAATAATTTCAGCAACATCATGAATGGTTTTACCTTGTGGCTGGATCCACTTTCCATATAGCCCTTTGAGTCTTGCATACAATTCTCTAGGGTTTTCATCAGAATTGACCTCTAGGGAGCGGAACCTTTGTCTGTAGGACTCAGGGTTAATATCATACTTTATAAGAATAGCTGATTTTACCTTATCATAGTCAATCGAGTCATCAATGTCCATATGTACATAAGCACTTCTGGCTTTACCAGTGAGTAATGGGACCAGGTGAAAAACCCAATCTGACTTCTGCCACCGGCATGCTGCAGCAATACGTTCAAATGCAATAAGAAAATGTTCAATGTCATCATTATCAGTTAGCTTCTCCAATCTGGGCCCATAGTGTGGGGGAACCTGGCCTGCGGAACCTATGGTCACATCACTTAAAGTACTAGACTCCATCTGAGTCTGAGGATGGGCTCTGTTGGTTACATGAACCTCCTCGAAGTCCTGTGAAGGCTCAGCTGGCCTACCTGCGGGTGGAGGATCTGGTGTTGGGGTCGTTCGGGCCTGCAATTCAGTCTGCAGGACCTGGAACTGTTGTTGAAGTGCCTTAAACCTCCTTTCTTGTTTTTCAGCCAGTTCTCTCTGCTCTTCATCTCGGGCCTGCTGCTGCCCCATGTGTGTTCGTAAAATGGCTGCCAGGTCTGACAGAGTTGGCTCCCGTCCTTCAGCCTCAGTTCCTCTACCTCCAGCGGCTCCATTGACCAACTCTTCAGCCTCTTCTTGTCCGCTCTGAGTCTGTACAGCTATAGCAAGTGCATCTCTCCTTCCTCTCCCTCGACCGGTCATCTTCACATCAATGAAGATCAGCAAACTGAAGAACAAAAAAAAATGAAGAAAAAATTCCTGTGTCCTCCACTGGATGATCCCACCGCTGTCACCAATTGTAAGGGACCAAGCAGTAGGCACAAGAACACAAGACAAGTTCTTCAAAAAAAGAGGGTCTTTTTATTAACCCAAAACAAAAAATGTTTACAAACCATATAAATCACAACTAGGCCTATAAAAGAAAGGTCAACTAAATATACTTCAACTAAGGAAACAGCTGTGTGAACTCAAACAAAAAACTGACCCCCCCTAAACACAAAGAGAGGGTTTTTATAGCCACTGATCAGACCACTATGACAGGAAGGAGGTAACTAAAACACCCTAATCACTTTAACTCAATCACTAACCAAAATAAGGCAAAGACTATTAACATAAACATATTCTAACAAATATCCAAAATAAAGATATCATCAAACTAAACCAATCTCAAATAAATAATAAACCCTTTCAATTTAAACCATCAAATCCCCCCATGATGTGCCAGGCCTTTGGTTTGGCCCAATTAGACTCTTCCTCCATTTAAGGGCTGTGCTTCCCGGCCTGGATCCTTTTTCCCAGGCCTGACAGGATGACCCAGCAGCAGCAGACAGAACACCAGCAACAACAGCAGCAGCACCCTCTGCACCGGTAACTCAAAGAAACAAACAAACATTTAACTCACAGAAACAAAACTTAACCATACAAAGTTAACTAAAAATGTGCTATACAAAGAAAACTAATGTATCCTCAAACTGCTAAATAAAGTGCGTATGTTCTCTGAAACCAATATGTGTGTTTGTATAGTTTATGTACTTTAAATAATGTAAACTAACTGAATATAAAAGAAACTATTAAAGTGTAAGTGTCAGAGGGTTACCGACAATCTGATGACTGTGTGGCCACAGGTGTGGCCGTCACATACTTACTCACATTACAACTACACCTACTTACTCACAATACAACTACACCTACTTACTCACATTACAACTACACCTACTTACTCACATTACAACTACACCTACTTACTCACATTACAACTACACCTACTTACTCGTCTTCATGCCTGATGGGACGTAAGGCTCGCTCCACTGCACACGATCCTCAGCAGCATGCGAGGCCTCTCCCCATGTCAGGCTTGTTTTGGCCCCTCGGTCACCGTTCGGTGACAGGTGGTTTTGGGACTTCCTTACACAACTATAGGTTTGGTATTATGAGGTGCAAGACCCATTATGTATTTTCTTCAATAACGACTAAGTTGAATATATATATACTGGGTTGTCCACAAATAGTTTTTTAAATGAGTAATTTGCACTCACAATATAAGTAGTACTATACTGTAAACATTATTATTTTTTTATTGAGTGGATTTCTCAATCACAACATTTGAACTTGATTGTTCGAGTGCTCACATACTGAAGATTTACAGGAACATTATTAGTGAAAAGCTTGTCGCTGTATGTAGTACAAAATAAGAATACTAACTTATACATTTTATCATATTGTTAATTACCAGTGGTCATAAATGTTGGTAGAGATAATACAGGGGTAGTAGAGCCAAGTCAAACCACTTCCTTTCCCTTGGCACTTAAAATAATAGATTAAACAAAACATAACAAGTGAGCAAAAACACACACACACACAAACACGGGGAAATTACATACTGGGAGAACCAATGTGGCAGCAATGGAGCAGTTTGTTCCTCAGGCACAACCGAGTTTGTGCCTAGACTCCTTCTATTCAGCATATCGCATAACATACATGTAGTTAGAAAAACACAACGGTGTACAAACTGGCTGGTGACGAGAATGAGCACATCCCACTGTATTGCACTGTAATGTTCAACAGTCTTCATTGGCAATGGTACCCTTCATTCCACCCAACATTCTTATATTCGGATACAGTGAGTTCAAAAGATACAATATCAAACCACACGTACGAGAGTCATCCGCAACAGGCATGCGCTTAGTATGGGCCTGTTTGGGTAAAGAATATGCAATAAAAAAGTAAATGTAAATGAAAAAAAACAAAACAAAAAAACTCCCACTCCTCATGGTCCAGTGCATTGCAGAAACCTCTGTTAAATGCAAGCCACAAGACACGATGCTTATATGGCTGCGATTAAAAAAAAACAAAAAACACAGCTGTGCATTATAATGACATCCTTAAGAGATGTTGACCGAGTGACTTTAGGAACCTGCAACAAAGGATACATGGGGGAGGGGACTCCCAAACCCCAATCTGATGCACTAGTGTGTGGAAGGACACCTTGGTCTCTCTCACACACACACACACACACACACACACACACACACACACACACACACACACACACACACACACACACACACACACACACACACACACACACACACACACACACACACACACACACACACACACACACACACACTTTTCGGAAGGGTGCAGAGACACTCGGTCCGGGGACACTGGGGGTGTGTACACACGTCTCTCTGGGGGTGTGTAGTGTACACACGCACGCACCTCCATTCAAACAAGGGTTTTTGCACTTGTGATGAGCAAAGAGACACATTCAAAAGAAAGAATAAGTTATTGTCCGTGGCCGCACTGGCTGTAGCTAGCCCCCCCCATCTCAGTCAATACAAGACACCGCATGGTAGCGATGGAGATGGAGATCATCACAGTCTTTGTAGACCAGCCGGCCGGCGACACTAGAACTCGTCATGTCTCGCCAGGGCCTCTCCGAAGTCAGTCGCCTGGCTGCCCACAAACAGATCATACTTGTCCACAATTTCTGCCCTGGTCAGACGGCCATCCTGACAGAGAGACAGAGAAAGGAGAGAAGAGTCAAGCAACTATGTACTCATTCGTAAAGATCCTGATAAACCCCCCCCCCCCCCCCCAATAATCTCTAGCCTCTTTCACACATGCAGCCAGCGCCGGTCATGTAATGGCACAGGCTGCATGTGTGAAGGAGAGCCGGTATCAAAAAGCCAGCAAATCCGTTCCACCAATTCCCCTGCATAAGACGTAACATTACCGGTAAAGTTCCGGCACTACCTTATGTCTGAACATTGCTGTAACATTAACGGCACAAGCACGCACAATGTAGGTCGCGATGACGTATGGCGCTTTGTTGTCAAACTATGTGAGCCAATCACAACCTTCTCAAGGAGGTGACGACTTTATTCCATGCCAGCTTTGCAGTGTAAACACATGCAGGAGGGAAATATAAACCGCTGTACAACACAGAGCTTTTCGTACGGTGGATCGGTTAGCTCAGCGGTCTGTAGTGACACAGTACAGATTATTTAATGGAAGATTAGCAAAAATAGCCAATTAGACAGACCCGCCATGTTTTCAAACTGCAGTGATTTGGGCGCAAAGGTAACACGTCATTTCCGGGAAAGGGCTTTAACACCATCTCCAATGCTGCGTGAATGCAGCATTCCACTAAAAAGGCGTGAAGACGTGTCTCCATCTTTACTTAGGTAGAGGAAGGATGCTATGCAGAGTCCAGGTGAACTCTTAACAAGTGAGTCTTGAGTCTCTTGTGAAAGCCGGTGAGTGACTCTGCAGTCCTGACATCGGCAGGGAGCTGGTTCCACCATTATGATGCCAAAACAGATAAGAGTTGGGACGTTGCTGTGCAACCTTTGCTTGCTCTTAGCAATGGCGGTACCAGCTGGCCAGCTGAGGTAGTTGAGTGGAGTGCTCTAGCTGGGGCATGGGGTCTGACTAAGGCTTGGAGGTAGGTAGGAGCAGTTCCATTGACAGCCTTGTAGGCCAGTACCATTGTCTTAAATCTGATGCGAGCTACTACAGGGAGCCAGTGGAGGTCACAGAAGAGGGGGGGGGGGGGGTCACATGGGAGAATCTTGGTAGGTTGAACACGATCCAGCAATTCAAATGTATTCATGTGTGAAAGGAGATGTGTACACACATGGGTTAGATCCAGGGTGGGCATGGTCATGGGTATGCCACCACACGAATAAAAGTTCCCATCAGCAGAAATGTTGGCCCATTTTCCTTTTCCTTAATTTGTTGTCTTTTCCTTTGAAAAAATTCAATCATATCCATGTGACGATAGGGGGCAGCATGTTAGACCTTCCCTCAAATCAGAAAGGTACATGGTAGGAATCAATTGCTATTTTTCCTGGAATGAAGAATCAGGTGGCGTGGCGCTGTTTTGTGAAATTGTCAACATTTAGAAATGCAGCAATGTAGTCCTTGCCATAGATCCGTTGGTGGATCAATGGTACACACACACACACACAGACACAGACACACACACTACCTTGTCTGTGTCGGACTCGTAGACCAGATGCTTGGCTTCGGCGTCTGCGTGGTCGTAGTCACTGGGTAGGATCCAGTCCCTGGTCTCGTCCTTGTCCATCTTCCCGTCGTTGTTCTTGTCCCTGAACTCTGTGAACTGGTCCCGCTCCGTCTTCACCCACTCAGGCTCAGAGGGGTCCCCCTCCTGGTTGTACATGTCTCCTACAGGGGCCGTGGGAAGCAACACATTTGTTGTGATATACGATGCTAACAACATGGATTTTCATTTTCCCATTTTACCACCAGGTTCCCCCCAGATGTATGATAGATAGACCAACCTACTCGCCTACCTAGTAGAACTGCCAACTGGTAGGTGGGAAGGTCCACCTAGAACTATCCACCTTGTATCTAGGTGGACAATAGTATAGGGTAGATTTTGAAATGTAACGGATAATCGGCATCACACCTTGACTGGTGGTAAAATAGGGGCCCTTTAGCAGAATGGATTTACACACACACACACACACAGACAGACAGAGACACACACACACACACACACACACACACACACACACACACACACACACACACACACACACACACACACACACACACACACACACACACACACACACACACTTCAAGGTCTATGCAATCCTACAGCCTTGCATGAACCTACAACACAAATTCTATTCCCATTGCACAGTCCCCAAAGACACTAGGAGTACTATGAGTACTAACTGTGCTGACTGAAACGCTGGTATTGTGTACTGACCTATATACTCATCCAGGTCAATGAAGCCATCTCCATTCTTATCAATGTCCTCCATAGTTTCCTAGAAGGGGGGGGGCATGGTGTGGTTAGGAGGCATTTAAAGACATTCTGTCAGCAGGGATATCTTTCAGCCAATCAGACGGCCGTCTAGTCCCCTCACCAGCACTACGATGTCCTTCATGTGGTCGTACTCCTCAGGGTGGAGGAAGGCCGTGAACTCCTCCTTGTTGGCTTTGGTGTCGGCATCCAGGTCGGCCATCTTGAACCTCCTCTCATCGCGGGACATCATTTGTCTGTAGCTGAAGCCGTCTTCAGGGTCAGGGTCATCTGCAGATAACAGTGAAAGGGAAACCTTGTCAACACACTTCTGTGTGCATGTGATCGTGACACATGATTCAAAATAATATTGATTGCAACTTTACGGCGCCTCTGAGAATTCACAAACCCGAAGGATCAATACACACAGCCATCCGAGATCCCTCTTATGTTTAGGTACTAACATTATTTACATTGTTGTTACAAGCGTTGTTGCAGCAACTTAACAAAGAAAAGATGGACAAAAACAGCAAGTCTTCCTACTATTCATCATTTGATTTAATTTCTTGTATAGATAAAGATATCAAATGCTTGTTTTTGTTTTTTGCTTCAGGCAAACACCTACTTTCAAATGTATGCACTCATTTAAATAAGGAACGTTTTTAGAAATACACAACATTTCTATCCAGGAAACCAGCGAGTGTAAGACAACTGGCGCCATCCATACCGAGGATGTATCCATATGTGGCGTTCTTGTACTCCTCCCAGGACACCAGACCGTCGCCGTTCAGGTCATGACCGGTCCACTGGCGGTCCACGTCATCGTAGATCCAGCGCTTCTGAGCATGTTTGATCCACCTCTTCATCTCGTCCACGGTCACGTAGCCGTCCTTGTCCTCGTCGATGCGCACCACCAGCATACTGCAGGGAAAATGACAAGAGGCTGAGTCCCTGTTTGTAAAACAATTTGCCTCTGTAGAAGTGGGTTTTTTCGCATTTGACCGCTCTCTCTATATGCTTTATATACTGTATAGACATTTAGGAGAAGCTTTTATCGAAAGCAACCTATATTGAATATGTATAGAGGTCATTAATAAGCAGGTAGGGGGTTGGCATTGGGGAGCAAACCCAGAACTTTCGGATGAGCGGCCAACAGATAGTGTAGTATAATCACTACACTATCCTCAACACAGAATTCACACTAAAATGTGACCAAATGGACAGTATATGAGTGCTGACCGACAAAGCTAGAAAATTATTTCTGGTTTCATCTGACAAGCAACATGAACACATTAATTGTCATCCGGAAAAAGCATATGCAAATGGAAATGGCTAAAACGATGAGGTTTAGAGATGTGTTACCCTAGCCTCTCCTTGCTCTCTTCTGGGGTGAGCTGGTCAAATGTCTTGGCCTCCTCCTGGCCCAGGAAGGCTTCGTGGTCGTAGTCAAAGCTCTCGGCATCGTCGTGGTCCCGGTTGCTGAGCAGCTCGTCGTGGTGAACCCGGTCCTTCTTCTCGGTGGGCTTGCTGGTGGCGTACACCACACACAGGGCGAAGCACATGACCAGGGGTCGCAGCTCCATCTCCTGGTCTCGTAGCAACAAGGTGGGATGGGACATTGGTTTCAGTGTTAAGATTTGTGTCATTGCTTTCTGCAATTGCACCAGTGACTGGTAGTTCGGATGGAAATGCCACACTGACCTTATCCAGGTCAGTATTTCATATAGCCCACATTAGATTATGTCCTGATGCATTGTGTTATCATTACACACTTCTGCATTACGTATCTACATGTACGTGTGTGTATCAGGATGGTCTTTTGTACTTGTCATCATGAGATAACGGTCAAACAGAAAACTATCTCACATAACTATCGCCTGGGTGCTCATTACCTGCACGTTATGGCGCAATTTGTACGAACATGTTAACCGTTTTTATACATCTAACATAATTTTGGCGGCCACCCTAGGGTTATAAAAGGGCCAACTTAAGGATGGGTCCTATTGATTCACCGTTAACTGATATCTCCTATCCTGAAATGTAACCCATCTAGCCACCTGGATACACGGAGAAGAGCCTGCCGACGTGCAGCCACGATGACTCTGAATAACACATATCGATGTAAAAGAGGAGATAAAAACTGGAAAGCAACACATTGAAGTTTACTCACCGGCTTATTCGTAGAGACTTTCGCTTCTATGTGAACCCGCCCCGGAAACACACCCGGTAACTTCCGGTGGTAAAACGCCAACCGACCAATCGGACGTCTCGGTCGCGCGTGCGATGTCGCTCGTTCATTGGTCTACTGGTGGTGAACCGCGTGACGGTATTGGTCGGGATCCGCCACGTCCACAATGTCAACAACACCACTTCTGCAGTTACTGAACAATGTCTGTCACATTAATACTACTGGTGGCATAAAAAAGGAATACAACAGGTTTTTAGTAGAAACGTTATTTATTTTTTTAATACTAATTATGTCACCTGTGAGTTGTCAAAAAGCTTCATAAATATACAGTTTTATTTATACAATATAAACATCCCTTATTAAGGAATTGAAAACACATAACGCATGTTCCCCTGCATTCAGAACAAAATGAACAACTAAAGGACTTGGAAAAATAAACATACAAATATTAGCTACTGTAAATACCACAATGTTCCGAAAGCTTTCCAAAATCCAAAGAAAATTTACAGAAAAACATAATTACTCTCTTCAACAATTACAGTGTTACTTTGTGTGTCTCACTCTCTCTCTCTCTCTCTCTCTCTCTCTCTCACACTCACACACACACACACACACACACACACACACACACACACACACACACACACACACACGCACACACGCACACAAAATGAGAAACATCTTGACCAGAAAGTTGATATAATGTGAGCATGGACAGCATGACCATGGTGTCATTCCACTGTCGGGTCATCTGCAGTGTTTCCCTGTTGCTCCCCCTCCTTCCTCCCCAACTTCCCCTCATGGCTACAATCCAAGGAGTCCTGGTCCTCCACACAGTCAGGCACATCCTTCTGTCCTGAAGAGCCAACACATAGAGAAATATTAAAGAAACAGTATCATTTTATTTTAATTTTGGCATAGGAAGGATCACACAGAACGCTTTTTAGCGGCTGGGGCTTTTTTTGTAATTGTTTACAACGAGAATCAAACGCTTTGCATTATACTTTTTGGTTGCACCCTGGACGCCCCAAGTTGGAAAATATCTACTGAAGAATAAACAACATTTCAAAATTGAATAGTCTTCAACAAAAAAGGCAGTGCAGTGCACCTCATGTTTTTCAGCCTGCAAAAGTTTTTTAGCGTGATCGGGGCCTTAACCTGGATCGGAAAAAAAAGCCCTCCAATTGGGACAAAATACAAATATTGAGTCACTTCAACATGAAGCAATACAGGGTGGGTTACACAAATGCATATCTGTGCAAATGCAGATGCCTGTACAAGTAGTATTATATGTCCAACTGACTAGATGTAGCTATTGTCTTACCCTGTACTCGTATGAATGAAAGACCATGTAGCTACAGTGTGAACCCTTTGCCTTACCTGTGCTGGTCTCCACATCTTTCTTCTCCGTTAGGAAAATGCGTTGCATTTTCAGTCTTTTTACAGTATGACAATTATATTTGAGGTCTGCGGTGCTCTCCTGGGTGTCTTCTGGAGACATGCAGACATGAGATTAGCCAAACAAACTAATCTGTAAGCCGTAAAGAAAGAAACAAGTCTAAAACGATGAAACATACCATTTGACGATCCCTCCTCGAATAGCACACATGTACCTAACGCATCTGTTAGCAAATTGAAAATTATTACAATGAAACATAAATGTATTTCTACTACTAGATGATGTTATATACTAAATATTTGTATTATAAAGTTACATTATTATTATTAATAATAATATTGTTATTTGAGACAGTTGCAGATGCTGAACAGGTTAAATAACAGCCTACGAATAAAAGCAACCTGTTCAGAGGTGGTAAAACAAACTGTACCGTACAATACATGCAGGCTAACCTAACCTTTACCTTCATACTCCCCAACAAATACATATTGTCCAACTTGCATCATAGGCTTGTCACTGTCAATGTCCTGCAACATGAAGGAAACAAAATGAAAGCTTTGCCTCATGCTTTGTGAATATTTGGCCTACAACAAACCGCAAGTTTGTACAAGCAAGAAACACGTACCAGTATTTTGCATGTACCGCGGCACTTGGACAGAAAGTCATTGTTGATTACACCTGACAGCTCCACCACAACCAACTGCTCCTGAAAGGAATGAGGGAAATAGCCTTAACGTTAGCAACAAGAGAGCTAGTGCAAATATGCTGCTACCGTAATAATACATTTGTATTACCTCTTCTTCCCATTCGTCTTCCATGTGTAAATCTGAATAACAAATAAGAGGGGGGGGGGCGGTTATTATTTATACGCACACTGTATGCTATTTCGATGTGTAAATGCTACTTGCTCAAAATTCATTCAGTGCAGGGAAACTTCCGCGAATGTACGGTGTGCGGTAAGGCTCATGCGGTACGGATACCCTATGAAGGCACGTTCAGTTACAGGGCTTGGCCTCCAAGTGGCGTGATTGTTCAGATATGCAGGTGTTGCCCTCCATATTTAATACATACATAGAGCCACTAATACATGAACCCTATCGCCCCTCGGTTTCTCCGTTTCTTCTTTAATAGGTTACACCGAAAATGAATGGATGGTTTACAAGGTTGTTAAACAGTAACATAAACAGTCCTTTTACATGGCACGACCATTATTAGTAATGCAATGAAATGTTTGCATACTAACTAAAAACACAGTATTTGTGTTATTTTTTGTTTTGACATTTGGCAAATATGTAATGTAAACAGTGTAGCCCTAAATATCAAACTAACCAATAAGGGCCTTGTGTCACACACAGACCAAACCAATGCAACCCAAACCAAATATAAACCAACAATGAGCCTATGCTGCACACAAACCAAAGCAAAGCAGCCCAAACCAAATAATAACCAATAAGGGGCCTAGCTGCATACAAAGCAAAACAAAGCAAAGCAAAGCAACACAAATCAAACCAAACCAAACCAAACCAAATAATTACAACGTGTGAAGGGTAGTTGCACACAGACCAAAGCAAAGCAACTCAAACCAAATAATAACCAATGAGGGGCCTAGTTGCACACAGGCCAGTCAAACCACACCTCTCCCGCCCCAAAAAAATCTTGCTTACAAAATTGAAAATAGTATCATCAAAAAACAAACAAATAAGTTAAGCTCTTATCAAACACACACACACACACACACACGCACACACACACATGCACGCACACACGCACGCACACACACACACACACACACACACACACACACACACACACACACACACACATACACACACACACACACACACACACACACACTATATATATATATATATATATATATATATATAGGCCTATCTGTATATGTATAGGTTCAAACTAAACCAACCAGCAGAATATTCTGGGGTAGGGACAGCACATTTTGAATAATACTAATACCAATAATAACAATAATAATACTACTAATGATAATAATAAACAACATAATCAATAATAATAAACAACATACTCAATAAACAACAACGATAATAAAAAACATGATTTTATAAGCTAAATGTATGAATAATGTATTATTTAAAAAAACAACAATGTAAGAACGATGATGGATAACAACTAAATTGGTGGTAGATAACCAACTTACACTTGTCAATGACGACTGGGAATTTTAAATAAAATCAATATGCTTTTCATACATCATTACATTCACACGACTGTGTGTGTTATACCGTAAATACAATGCCTTTTTTAAACAATAAACGCTTTCTTGAATGACCTTTTTTTCAGCACATTCCAATTGCACATTATAAATGCACATTTCAATTGCTCATGTCCAACCGCACATTTAGTTGTGTCATTCCCACTTGACTGACACGTGCCATTAACCGTTGCACCCCCCCCGCAACAAAACATAGCAGTGACCATAGGACGGAGACTTAACTTACTCACTGCTATACCTTTTCTTACAGTACGTATAGCATGTATTCCAGAGATGTTCTTGTATCTATTCAATACAAATACATAAGTGATTCTCAGAAGAGAATGGTTAGGCTGAATGTACCGTGAAACTGTTATAACACCCAATACATGGATGGATGGTATGTGGGGCAAGTCAAATTCTGGATGTTTATTTAAATATATTGTCTGGTTGTGAACAGACTGAATGCGTTGTTTATGTTGAACTGTATATCTTGTATAGCTTTTGTATAGAATCTTTTATTGAATTGGTGTGTGTTAATAAAACTATTATGTAGATACATATATACAAACAAATACATACATACATTCATAATAAATATAATAAATTATTGTATGTAGGCCTATATGTATATATCAATTATTTATAAATTCATACAATCATCAGCACTTCGCACCATAACCAAACATGCGACCCAAGAATAAAATAGTTGAGTTAATGATAGATAGATAGATAAATAGATAGATGCATTAAATTAATGACAATAATCCAAACAATAATACAAAAAATAATCATCATAATGTAAATAATGAAAAAGAATGTAATATAAAATAAAAATCATAATGTAAATGACATTAATAACAATTACAAAATGATAATTGATAATGATAACTTATTATAAAAATATATCTATATACGTTATAGCATTTTTACTTTTAAATAATTGATAATATTGTATAAGAAATATATAATTTTTCATAATACATGTATATATATAATTTTTTAACGATAAACATATATCATAATATCATATTATACGAAGGGGCTACGAGTCCCCCACCCCCACGTCTCATGTATCACTGGACCATGGTGTAGTTGTCATGTCGACCAGCCCACAAGTTACTATGACAACAGCTCAAGGGGAAGCACTTGCTGGGGAGGTTACTGGCTCCTTGGGGACAGGGGAAGGACAGGGGTAATGTCAACAAAGACTAAGATAGAGGGACTTGAAGACACAAAAAGCGAGAAGATGAAGAGAGAGGTCAAGTGAATGCTAGTTGGATGAGGTTGGGTGTCTTCAATGTGTGCGTCTGTGCGTCCAGTGTGTGTGAGCGTGCATGTGTGGGCGTGTGTGCATATGTGTGTGTGTGTCCGTGAGTGTGTGTGTGTGTGTGTGTGTGTGTGTGTGTGTTTGTGTGTGAGTGAACGAGAGAAATAGATAGACTGAAATAAAAAGAGGTAGATTTTACATGCATATGGATATGATGATTTCTCAGAGGTCAAAAAGCTACCCCAGGGCCTGCTAGAGAGCAGGAAGTTGCTTTTTTTCACAGTTAAACAGGGCCCCTGCATTTCCTGTGTATGATATATGGTACCTGCTCCGTGTCATACCCTGGGGCAGTAAAGGGGAGGGGGCATGTGACACACTGACATTAAGGACCCTCAAAGGTGTCATAGGCCTCTGCCGATACCCCCACATTTTGTCATATAAATGTCATAAAGACAAGTTTGGAGTTGGGGTATGTTGGATTTCCTGCCTGGGGCGTAGTGCTGTGGTTAATTGCTCCATTAGATGTGACAGTGTAAATTGGTAGAAGGGCTAACCATCGTATATTTTACTGTGAAAATAACCTATGGCATAGACCCGAGGGCATGGTAAACATAGTATTTGTTAATATGTGTGTATGTAGAAAAGAAGGAACAAGTGTGATAGAAGAAAGAGAGATAGCCCCATTTACATCTCACCCTTAATTTGACCATTATTAAAAACAACATATTGACATTTTTCATGGCTTAGGGGTAAGTGTATCTTACAGTCCTGTGCCAGATTAGAGCATATCTTTGGTCATTTAGATCTGCACACATTGTTTTGTAATGTATGTATTGTATTGTATGCATTGTGTTGTGTTGTGTTGCAATACAATGTGTGTATGACATATTATTTTCTATTTATATGAAATCATGAACAAAATGGGTTAAGCACTATTGTGCAGGTAGGAAATTGTTCTAATCCAGGTATGCTGCAGTTATGCAAAGAAACACAAGACTGCCACAGAGGCCTACACTCGCTGTGCGTGCACACACACACACACACACACAATTCACGCTCACAAATGATAGGGACACACTGCATTATATAGGTATGAGGCAGGGTGAGTGTGTGTGTGTATGTGCGTGTGTGTGAGTATGTATTGTGTGTGTGAGTACTAATTTGAATAATGGCTAGATATAATACAAAATAAATAATACAATAAAAAAATATATATATATTAAAACAATTTTTCTTAAATAATTGTTCCACTAAATGTATGAATTTCTACGTTACACAGCCCTTAAACAATAATATGAAATAGTATTATATGCACTTTTCCTGTAGTGTATGCTTTTAGTCACTTATTTCAAACATAGCACCATATATGTATAGCAAAAAAATATAATTAAATGTACTATGACATATAACCCCCCCCCCCCCCCCCTCCACACACACACACACACACACACACACACACACACACACACACACACACACACTGTATAATATAAATATATCCTGTCCTTTCTGTCTCTGTTTTTATGTTGTAAGATAAAAGGCTGATTGGAGCTGATAATATTTCATTAGTAGGCTATACTTTTGTCAACAAATGGTAGGCCTAAATAATTGATCAACGGGTAAACAGTTACGTATTATGGAGAGAAAAAATACACCAACTGGAAAATGAAAGGAAAACCATTTAAACCAGTGTCATGCAAAACCAAAGGTGAAGCAAAACAAAAGAAGGTCACTGAGGCCGATGGCGGCTTTGGTCAATCAAAGCCTAAAATAAAGGGCAGGCATTTAATCTTAAAAAACTAGGTGCAGTTTTACGCATCTCAAATATGTGCATAGAGATCGACAGATTGCACATCCAGCATGAAACCCACAATAGCATTATCATAACAATAGTGCAGAGTCGCAAGGAGGGACGGGTGGACAAATATTACATCGGACCATTCTCGGACATGTCGTCTGTGATAATAAAAATAGTAAAGGGCACCTGAATGTATTATACTTTGTTTAAAAAATGTTTTATGTCTGAAGTCTAGAATTAGCCAGGGAGAGGCTGTTAAGTGTAATGTTAAATAAATATATAAATTGTCTGTTTAAGTGCATGCCAAGGCCATAACATTATCTGTATAGGCTATATATATATATATATATATATATATATATATATATATATATATATATATATATATATATATATATATATATATATATATATATGATACATATCCTATATGCCTTCATATACGTTTATACTCTCTTAATTTTAATACAGTTGAAAAAACCTATGATTTCAAAATAAATCATTCAACATTTGTGTATGAAAGCACATAAATGGCTTTAGTGTGATAAGACAATAGGTAAACAAAAGAATGTAAATGTTACATTGTCGTCCTAAAGTTAAAACATATATGTTTTGCAAACAATAATAAAGGTTTGAATGTATTTTGCATACTTTACAGTACTATGTGAGTGTGGTCTCCGCTCCGCCTGGTCGGAGGTTTTACTCCCTCCCTCTTTCTCTGTCGCGGAATCCTATTGATCGAAACGGGCTAATTAGCAGTGTCTGCGCAATTACGCACATGCGCAGTAGGGTAATCTCAGCCATTTTTTGAAGGAAACTAATTAGCAGGAATAAAGAGCCAAGTGTTTTTTTTCCCCCTCAATGATCAGAAGTGATTGTACCTCCGGAGCTGGCGCACCCCTCCGTCCCCGTGTCGCGGACCGTAGCCCGCATGTAGCTTTAAGGACTCCGTGGTGAAGTGGGCCGCCGCCGCCGCCGCCGCCGCTCTCCTCTTCCCGGCCAGGAAACGGACCCTTCGACCGGAATGAGTGGGCTTTCTCGACTGTTTTCTGGATTACTACGCGTCGGTCCCACGGAGCCTTTAACCAGAACCGCGGCACAAATGTAAGTCTCAAATGTGTTTACGACACGTCGCGGCGGCGGACCGAGGCGCGGACCGCGGCGCGGGTCCGGCCGTTCAGCCCCGGTTCGGTGCGGGTCTCGGGGCGGTTAGTTCACCTGTTACTAAGTACCGGCTCCCCGGGTCTGGACGGTCCTCTGGCCGCGACGGCGCGGTGTAAACAAAGCAAAAGTAGTTTGTGGGTTTTTTTCTGAGCGGCTGGTCCTCCGAGGCTGGACATAGTGGGTGAACCCAACTCACCTAGCCCTTTATTTCTGCTTTAAATGGTAGTGAGATAAAGACAACTTAATGCTATTACCTTGTTGTGACAGATGTCCGTTTCCTCGTTTCTACACGTCGCCCGCCAGGCCTCTCGCTTTCAGTTCAGTTCAGTTTTATAAAGCTATATTTGTTTGGATTTTTACGATAAACAAAATCACATTTCCAGTAGATAGTCACACTTGTCTCTTTATAGGCGTATTTCTTTATCTCACTCTTTATGTCGCTCCTCCTTTCTATTCTATTAACACACACACACGCACGCGCATACACACACACACTCTCTCTGTCACACACACACACACACACACACACACACACACACACACACACACACACACACACACACACACACACACACACACACAGTAGTCAGAGAAAGTCATAAGAACATGTATATAACACGCATAGAGCACATGCATGTAGAATTAGGCTGTATGATGAACATGCCATTTGACTAAACCTTCAAAGTCTGCCATAGCCAATAAAATGCTTTTGTTTTGATGAACATGGTCATTTTATTCGATTTGACTAAGCCTACAACAATGCAGTTTGAGACATGTTTGATTTGACTATTGTAAGTAAGATTCAGCTAGGACTGTCTTTGTTTTTTTGTTGTTTTCTATTTGAATGAGTGACTGTATAATGTCTAGTTTTAGTCAGGCCTGGGCCTATCTGTTGTTGGAAAATCAACAAGATGAGCATCACGTTGCATGTGCATGAATGGAGGGATGTACATGCACAATGTTAAGTGATGGTTTCCCGCGCTTGTGATCGATAGGAAAGCCAGAATGCTTGTATAAATAGTTACATTGCCGATAGACCCGAGTTATTGATTGCAGGGTAAATGAAAATCTTTATCAGATTAGAGATTGATTTGTTCTTGTTGCAGATAGACAGACAGACAGAGGCAGGCCGACTCAGTGCCTAAGCTACGGGAAAAAGGGACAGTATTGTATTGGCCAAGGGTCCGTGGCCTGTGACATAAACACAGTACATTAAAGCACCATCAGAGCACCGATATGAGCCATATATCTCCCCGCTGCAGAGGAGGAGGAGGAGGAGGAGAAGGAGGAGGGAAGGGGGGGGGGGGGTATATGTGTGTGGGTTCAGGAGAGAGAGAGTGGGTATTGAAGCAGAAAGTGGAGGAGAAGGGGGGGGGGGGGGGGTGTGAGGAGAAGGTGAAATGGTACATTAAGGTCTTTCCTTGATTAAAAAAAGGGGTCAGTAATGAGAGTGTAGGCCAGAGCGAGGGAGATAAGGAGCGGTCTCCTTCTAATCTGCCATGCATCAATCAGGTGACATGGCAGGGCCGATGACAGGCCCATTTAATATGGGAACCTATTGTTGACGAAGCCCTGTAGGCTGGACCCTGGAACAATCATGTGCAAAGCCCGAACAACCGTATGTTTTGTGTTGATTTGATTCCCCCGAATTGGAAGTTTATTTGGATAATTTAGAATGGCTGATTATCATTTTAGACAATGGCTCCAACAAACCTGATGAATTTAAATAAATCCAATAAGAACTCATCTTTGTTTTTTTTTCAGTGTATTAATTTACATTTGATGTTTATAATTATTATTGATTATGATAATCATAATAACAATCATACATTTAAATAATGTAAATTAAAAAAATAGGCTCAGTCCATTTTTATTGTTTACAGTGTGAAATACTTTGTAATAATGGAGTAGTAATACATTTTCATATCACATCTAGTGTAGTCCACTGCACTGAGAACGTTGCTTCAGCGTTCTTCACCCCTCTTTTATCTCCCAGCCCACTTAGACAAAGGCCTTTTAGTTTAGAAGAACTTAGTTCTTTATATAATTCTAACCCCAAAGGAATATTATAGACCCCCCACATAGCCTTTACCCCGCATTCCTCTACCGAGTTTAGCTCTCGTATTATTGATTTTCTCATTAAGGGCTAAAGCTAACCCTTGAGTAACCAGGCTGTGTTATACACTGTGAAGGCTGTATTGAGCAGATGCTATCCAGGGACCTAAATCAATGGCACACATTGTTATGCAATAATATTTACCTTATACATTTTGTTTTCTCCTCCCCCCCCCCCCCCCCTTCTTCCCTTCTCCCCTACCAGGTGTGGTAGTGATGTGTGGCTGCTGTAGCCTGTGGCATGGACAGTGGTGAGGGCGGAGGGGAGGGAGGGGGAGGAGAGGAGAGGGATGCTGCCGCTGCTGCTGACCTCCACCCACAGCCTTTATCTCCTCCTCTCCTGACCCCGGAGGTCATCCCCGAGCAGGGGTCGTCCTCGCATACCTCAGCCGTGGCCCCCGCCAAAGAGCCCCTCGCCATGCCTCACCCAGGGCAGGAGGGGGCAGAGGGGTCCCCGGCCAGAGAACAGACCCAGGGGGGTGCAGGGGGAGGTGGAGGGGGACATTTACAGGGGATTGGAGGGTGTCAAGAACAGGGGATGAAGGAGGAGGAGGAGGAGGGCAGCAGGGAGGGCTGTTTGTTTGAGCTAGGGACGGAGAGCGAGGAGGAGCATGCCAGCGCCGGGGAAGAGGAGGTGTTTTTTAAAGGGGGTCTCCTCCCAGCAGCCCTCCAAAGCAGAGACGGAGAGGAGGACGAGGAGAATACAGAGGAGGCCATCTCAAACCAAAGCCAAACCAAATCCAAATGTTCTTTATTACCTCAAATGAGCCAGCATAGCTCTTCTTCCAGCACTGCAACGGCCCCCAGCGGCATACTCGATGGCAGCGCTACAGCCCTTCCAAAGCCCTGCCCCCCCCCTCCTCCTCGCTCCCCCTCTCCAAAGCACTTCTCCCGCACTCCCTCCTCCGCCACCCTGCCGAGCGAGACAGAGGTAAGAGACATTAAGGGAGATCGGGGCTGGATTTCTGGCTTCCCCCTGAGCTTTAAGTCCCAGCAGTCCGCCTCGCCCTCCCCGCCAATGAGGCCCAGCGAGGACACGGGGCCGGCAGGGGTCCCTCACTCTTCCATTGCCAATGAAGGTGGTGCCAAAGCTCCAGAACCAAACGACAGCCAGCCGGACAGAGAGACGGGGGAAGAGGACGGAGACGGCGGTGAAGGCGAGAGGGCCGTCCTCAGAAACCTCAACCACGACCTCTCTCCCGGCTCACTCACCAGTCACATGACCATAATGCACTCGCGCAACTCCTGCAAGACCCTCAAGTGTCCCAAGTGTAACTGGCACTACAAGTCCCAGCACACTCTGCAGCTGCACATGCGAGAGAAACACCCCGAGACGGGCGGTCAGTGTGTGTGCTCCAGTGGCGGTGCTGGGGGGAAATGCGTGTGCGGTGGTGGTGCGACGGGAGGCGCGTGCGCGTACTGTAGCTCCGGCAAGGCCCACCCTCGCTTGGCCCGCGGAGAGACCTACGCCTGTGGCTACAAGCCCTACCGCTGTGAGGTGTGCGACTACGCCACCTCTTCCAAAGGCAACCTCAGCATCCACATGCAGTCGGACAAACACCTCAACAACGTCCAAAGCGGCGGGCACGCCAACGGGGGTGGCGTGGTGGTCTCCCAGAGTCACTCGCCGGAGGAGCAGGTATACAAATTGGCGCTCCCGCTGCACACTCCACCAGCCAGCCAGCCCGCCAAGCTGGCCCCGCCCCCGGTGCCACAACAGGCCAACTCCCTCGGCAAGCGGTGGCGCTGTGACGTGTGCGACTATGAGACCAGCATTGCCCGCAACCTGCGCATACACACCACAAGCGAGAAACACACACACAACATGCTGCGACTGCAGCGGGGCTTTTACCTGTCCCAATGCAGGAGCCTGCCGCCGGGCCTTAAACACCTGCAGAGCCCAGGTGAGCAGTGCTTCACGCGACAGGATCCGCTCAGCCATTGAAAATCCTATGCTAATATACACTTGTGTGATGTCAATCTATTTTCTTTTCAATCGAAACGTGTGTTTGCACGCTTGCTTTTGTGATCCCGCAGGCGGAGAGCTTCCCTTAGGCGTGCGTGTGAGCGGTCAAGCAGAAGCATCCCTCGCCACTCTGGGGTCCACCCTGACCCCTTCTCCATCCCCCTCCCCGTCCCCACCTCCGGCTCCGCCCCTGTCCCCCACGGGGGCCCTCTCGCCGGGCGTCTTCCATTGCCTCGTCTGCTCCAACTTCTCCTCCGACAGCCTGGAGTCTGTGGAGCAGCACCTGGGCGCCCCGCGCTCCCTGCCCCAGGCCGAGTGGTGCTCCCTCGTGGCCGGGGGCTGCCACTGCAGGCTGTGTGCCTACACCACCCCGCTGAGGGCCAACTTCTCCCTCCACTGCCAGACGGACCGGCACCGCGCCAGGTACCAGCTGGCCGCTCACCTGCGGGAGGGCGGCGACCGGGCACCGGAGGAGGGCGCCGCCCTGGTCGCCAAGGGCAACCCGGTGCAGCTGCGATGCAACCTGTGCGACTATGTGACCAGCAGCCTGGAGAAGCTCCGAGGACACGCCCTCAGCTCCCACCACGAGGCCAGCGTGCGCGTCTACCGAGTCAGTGCACACACGCATGTGCACACTGTACAAAAGTATCATTTATACAAAACAAACAAAAGAGAAGATTTTTATATAATGTCATTACCGGTGTTTATCACTTTTCTCACGTGACTTTTCATTTCTTTTGTTTAGTTTCTCCAGCAGTATGATGGCGATGTCGATGGAGGCGTGTGGCTCTTCCACTGCCTCCTGTGCAACCACTCCTCCTCCTCTAAAGTCCAGTTGCTTAAACACAGCCAGACTGCTACTCACCAACAGAGGGAGGGGCTGCTGCAGCTACAGCCAATGGGAGGAGAAGAATTGGCAGCAATTTTCACCATCAGGAAAAGCCCTGACGGTGTCAGAGGTGTGTGTGTGTGTGTGTGTGTGTGTGTGTGTGTGTGTGTGTGTGTGTGTGTGTGTGTGTGTGTGTGTGTGTGTGTGTGTGTGTGTGTGTGTGTGTGTGTGTGTGTGTGTGTGTGTGTGTGTGTGTGTCCATGAGTCCATGAGAAGAACGTGTGTGCATGTGTGTTTGCTCACACCAGAGTGAGGACAGGGGATTAAGACACAAAGAGAGAGAAAATGAATCATGGCTGCTGGTCAGATATTGATCGAGCAAATTGATTAGTCGATACAAATCCTTGTTACACTCCCAATCACCCTCGACAGTAGCTAACTAGCACCTGCTAATCAATGGGCCAAGGCATTCTGCTTCAGAACGACGGGTTAGTCCTCACTAATCCTAAATGCGAAAGACATTTAAGGAATTGATGTCCTGTGTTATGGAAAAGTGCCAGATGAAGACTTTCCATTAGACACTTGTTAAGAAGAGAAAGTCTTACTTGGGTCCTGGCTGTGTGTGTGGATTAAGTCTTATCGGGGTAAACTGATGTGTTCTAAGACTGTATTAACTCCACTCCACCTCTGAGGGGAATCTAATGGAGAATCAATAGCTGATCAATAGTGTACAGAGGCGACCGAGAGGAGTGCAGTGCGGCTCGGAGACATTGGTCTTCTTGAAGGCTACTGTCCGGAGAGTAATATGGAATACAATAAGCCGGGGATTCACTGTGAAAATTCACACTTATTATGTATGCATAACCTCATTATTTGTCTTGCTCCGCACCCCAGGAGAGATGAGTGAGGATATTGAAACTTCCAGCGAGACAAACGAAGGCCCTCTGGTCCAAACCAAAGACACACGCAGCTTGGGGGTTGAGCAGAATTCTCGAAAGACAGGTATAGCTGATGCATACAAAAAAGAACACATTTCATTGTAAGCAGCAAATACAACTACATGCATGTTTACCTTTTTATATCATGTACATAATGATATAGCTAATGCATATTAAACAACCTAGTCTTAAATGTATTTTAAACGTTTAGATTTTTATTTTAAACAATAAAAGAAAATCGCATTTATCTTATTTATTATTTTCTCTTGCAGGAGACACCCGCGGCATGGAGAGGGAGAAGCGGAACGCCACGCCCCCGGCAAAGCGTCCATCTTCTGGATGCGAGGAAACTGAGAGCCCCCCCTCCCCCAAACGCCCCAAAATTCACCAGCAAAATGAGAACCAGCAGGTGAGCCGGCTACAGGCCTCTTCAATTAATTAAACCTGCACCCTAATTAAATGTATACAAACATGAAAAACACATACAAATAAACAAATTTAGTTTATCTGGATACACAAATGCACTAACACATTTTTTTTTTTTAATATTTATTTTATGTTGTATTTTAGAGTGCCCAGTGCCCGCTGTGCCAGGTGAAGCTGCCATTCACAACACTGAGGCACCACCTCACCTACTTGCATAGCGTCGCCCAGGACTGCGTAGACAAGCTTATCAGCGCAGTGAGTGTGTTTTGATACACATCTGCATGCGTTTGCGTCTGCGCTGTTTGGTGTGTTTGCTCCCCTTGTTCATTCCACGGCAGAAGAAAATGAGAAACCAAGGTGATGGGAGGTGGGGGGAGAGTGAAATGTAGGCAGACAATTTGAGAGAGAGGGGGAGAGAGAGAGAGGGAGAGAGGGAGAGGGAGAGAGGAGAGAGAGAGAGAGGAGAGAGAGAGAGAGAGGGAGAGAGAGAGAGGGAGAGGGAGAGGGAGAGGGAGGGAGAGAGAGAGAGAGAGAGAGAGAGAGAGAGAGAGAGAGAGAGAG
>JAOPHQ010004567.1:0-33150 GCA_030340625.1 Merluccius polli
GGAGGGAGTATAGGCTCTGTGCACAACTCGCGTGACGTACTTCCGTTTTCCCCGGTTGTCGGCAGAAGAGTTTCCGGTTTTCTTCCTGCTTCACTACAACAGCGGTGAATATGAATCAAAACGAACAAATGAGAGCTGTAACTGTACGAAAGAAGAAGAAAAATAACATGAGGGATGGATATAAGTTGCAGAAGGTTGTAGGGGGCTCAAATGAGCATTGTTGTGTGCCACTGTGTACTGGATCGAGTCGGTATAACACCGAACTCAGCTTCCACCGGTTTCCTAAACATACTGGCCACCGTACACAGTGGCTTCACAAGATCCGCAGAACCGGGTTTACCATTACTCCGCATACAAAGGTCTGCAGCCGTCATTTCACCAAGGACCAGATCCGCACCACTGCAAAAGGAAGACGGGTTTTAACTGCCAACGCCATACCAACCTTGTTCGAGTGGAACGCTTACAGCAACAAGACGCGGGCCGGTGTTTGGGAGCGCCGCACTCGTCCGACATCGAGTCCGGAACCTGGCCCGGCGGAGACCGAGGAGGAGATTGTGGATATGGTCCCGATGCCCATAGACCACGATTACGTGGTCTATGGATTTATGATCTATGGTCTATATCTATGATCTATGGTCTATATACATTTCTAATGTATATAGACCATAGGTCTGTCAAAGTTACATTTTCTGTTTTGAATGCTATTTTGTGCAAAGTAATGTACTTCATATGTGAACAAAATACTTCATGTTTTCAGCAGTTATTCACTCATGACAGATGCTAGTTTATGATGTCATAATCACTCAGCAGGTGTGCTACTTACTGGTGAGAAGCACACAGTTTTTCACTGTCACTTTGTGGCCAATATTTGAACCTTTTGGTGTTTTTTGCATACTATGTTATTTGTGTAATTCAAGTGTGTATAGATCGGCGAAGGTAATGTTAGGTAACCAGAATATGAATAAATGTATTGTTGATACTGCCCGGATGTCTGCGAGTCTACTTCTCATTCAATGGACCCAAAAATCAACTCACTACATTCAATGTTGCATCATAAATTTATACCAGTAAATAAACATTTACATTACATTTCATTAGAAATGTATATAGACCATAGATCATAGATATAGACCATAGATCATAAATCCATAGACCACGTAATCGTGGTCTATGGGCATCGGGACCATATCCACAATCTCCTCCTCGGTCTCCGCCGGGCCAGGTTCCGGACTCGATGTCGGACGAGTGCGGCGCTCCCAAACACCGGCCCGCGTCTTGTTGCTGTAAGCGTTCCACTCGAACAAGGTTGGTATGGCGTTGGCAGTTAAAAACCGTCTTCCTTTTGCAGTGGTGCGGATCTGGTCCTTGGTGAAATGACGGCTGCAGACCTTTGTATGCGGAGTAATGGTAAACCCGGTTCTGCGGATCTTGTGAAGCCACTGTGTACGGTGGCCAGTATGTTTAGGAAACCGGTGGAAGCTGAGTTCGGTGTTATACCGACTCGATCCAGTACACAGTGGCACACAACAATGCTCATTTGAGCCCCCTACAACCTTCTGCAACTTATATCCATCCCTCATGTTATTTTTCTTCTTCTTTCGTACAGTTACAGCTCTCATTTGTTCGTTTTGATTCATATTCACCGCTGTTGTAGTGAAGCAGGAAGAAAACCGGAAACTCTTCTGCCGACAACCGGGGAAAACGGAAGTACGTCACGCGAGTTGTGCACAGAGCCTATTGTCCGAGTGTTGACAGGAGCTCTATCCCGCCTCTGACTTTTTATCCAGTTTTTAAGTAAGTTCTTAGCCCTTGTTTAAATTATGTCGTTTTATCTGCTCTGTTTTTATTGACACTTCTTAACAGGCTTAAGATCTTAACCCTCTGAGCTCATTTATAACCATATCACCAAAACCGCCTTTTTCCACCTCCGAAACATCGCCCCCTCTCCCCCAATCTGTCTAACTACCGCTGCCGAGAAACTCATCCATGCTTTCATCTCATCCAGGCTCGACTATTGCAACAGTCTTCTCTATGGCACCACCACCAAAGTCCTCAATAAGCTCCAATATGTCCAGAACTCAGTTGCACGCCTCCTCACCGGTACCCGCTCCAGAGAACACATCACACCTGTCCTCTGTGAACTCCATTGGCTTCCAATTAAACACCGAATCAACTTCAAAATCCTACTCACCACCTACAAGGCCCTCAACAACCTTGCCCCCCCTATCTTGCCGACCTCCTCCATCGCCACGCACTCAGGTCCATCTCTGCCAACCTGCTGCAAGTCCCCAGGACTAAGCGCCGGACTTGGGTGATCGGGCTTTCTCAGTTGCTGCCCCCACCCTTTGGAATTCACTCCCCTCCCACATCAAAGTCTCCCCAACCCTCTCTTCTTTCAAATCTGCACTCAAAACACCTTTTTACACTAGCCTTCCCCCCCTAACTCCCACCTTATTCTTCATGTTTAACCTCTGTTTTGCTTTTAATCCTTTTCTGTCTTAATAAAGTTCTGTTGCGTAGTTTTGATAGGGCAATATGTAAAGCGTCTTAGAGTACCATAGTAAGCGCTATACATACATCTGATTTATTATTATTATTATTGTTGTTGTTATTATTATTATTATTATTATTATTATTATTATTATCACCACCGGGATACCGGCACTAGCCGAGTCCCGCTGGCACCGCCAGGGAGCCAAGCCCAGGTCATCAGCACCCTCCACCTCCTGCTTTCATCCCGCGGAGTCACAGTGCTTCATCCAGGACCGGGAGGATAGAGTGGAAACTCCGGCGAGCTCAACTCCTCTCAAGCCAAGGGAGCCCTGGTCGGTGGTGTGCAGGGGCGCTGGGGCTCATCCATCTCCTCCTCCTCCGCCTCCGGGTCTGCCACTGGACAACAGGTTTGACCTCCTAAGCCTGCAGGACTTCACTCCCGTGGGTGATTTTTCCAGCTCGCCCCCAGGACCTGTCCAGTTGGTCGTGGCTCTCACCTGTCCAGGAGCCGGGGTAGACCCATCCAGCCTGACCTCCCCCATACATCCCGGCAGGAGAAACCGCGGCCCGGCGCCTCCAACACCAGCCTCAGGCTCCATCCCGCCCCGCCGCACCTTCAGGCAGCCAGTTGAGCGGCGCACCCCCTCTGTGCTGGCTGTCGGGACCTCCATGGTCAGGCACGTGGCAGTGGACGGCGGCCGGACCTTCTGCCACCCTGAAGCCCGCGTCAACGAGGTGGCATCCGCCGCCCTCAAGCTGTGTGCGCAGCACAGCTCGGCCTCCACGCTGGTCCTGGAGGCCGGCATCAACGACCTCAAAAACCAGCAGTCGGAGGTCCTCAAACAGGACTTTGTTTCCCTGGTGGATCGCCTGCTGGACACGGGGAAGTGGCTGATTATCTCTGGCCCGCTTCCCCCACCTCGCTACGGTGGCGTCACCACCAGCCGCCATCGTCAGCTGCACCTGTGGCTGAAGGGATACTGCCAGAACAAAAGTATCCCTTTTGTGGACAATTTTACAGCTATTTTAAACAGGCCCAGCCTTTTTAAACGGGACGGCCTCCACCCAAATCAGGAGGGTTCACGGCTTTTATCAGTTAACTTCAACCTGAATGTCGGTCCTGCACCACAACCACCTCCTGACTCACCGTTAAAACACATGCACGTAGTCACTTTGCCCCTCATGCACCCCTCATACACCCCCACCCTTCCCCACTACACGGTTCACCCACACCATACACTCCTCTCCATTAGTAGACCCTTCTCTGCCACCAGAATCTCAGGACATTCACACCATCAAAACTATCATTTCACATAGACAGCTGAAGCCCAGGAATGTTTTTAGACCCAAGAGTGTTTTTATTCCCATAGAATGTCATGATGACGCATTCAGCACTGACATCAAAATGGCTGTGCTGAATGTGCACTCTCTTTTAAACAAATCTTTGATCATAAACGATTTAATTTTAGATAAACACCTTGACAGTATTCTCCTTACAGAGACATGGCTTGGCACCGATGCACCTGTTGTTCTCACTGAGGCTTACCCACCAAATTTTAACTTTCTATTTCTACTAGGGGGGGCAAGAAAGGGGGAGGAACTGCATCAATAACACAAACCACAAAGTCTTCAAATGAAGATCCTTTTAACAGTTACTCATCATTTGAGCATCATGCCTTTGTTTTAGCAGCCCTCCTATTCTTTGCATAACGGTCTACAGACCACCCCAGTACTCCACTTCTTTTATCAGTGAATTCTCTGATCTATTATCATTCATTCACACCACCCACAACAGGATTTTAATAACTGGTGATTTTAATCTACACGTTGACAACACCTCGGACCCAGTGTCCAGAGATGTTTTAAACCTTTTAAACTGTTTGGATTTTAAACAGCATGTCACGCAGCCGACCCACAGCAGAGGTCACACCCTGGACCTGGTCATAACTTATAGGCAAGGCAAGGCAAGGCAGCTTTATTTATATAGCGCATTTCATACACAATGGCAACTCAATGCGCTTTACATAAAACAAACATTTAAAGTAAGAATTGAAATAAAAAAAATAAAAACAACTACAGAAGAATGAAAGAGAAAGAAATAAAATACTATAAGAGCAGCATAAAATAATGATTTAAAAGGACATAGTGCAAATGAAAGATTACAATTTAAAGTGCTTTGAACAGCTCAATCATAAGCACAGGAGAAGAGAAGTGTTTTTAACCTGGATTTAAAAATGTTCACAGTTGGGGCTGATTTCAGTTCAGCTGGTAGTTTGTTCCAGTTTTGTGCAGCATAACAGCTAAAAGCTGCTTCACCATGTTTAGTTTGAACTCTGGGCTTCACTATCTGACCTGAGTCAGTAGATCTCAGAGCCCTACTGGGTTTGTATTCTACTAAGATGTCATTCATGTATTCTGGACCTAAACCATTCAGTGATTTGTAGACCAGTAGCAGAACTTTAAAATCTATTCTATAGCTGACTGGGAGCCAGTGTAAAGACTTTAGAACTGGAGTAATGTGCTCTGATCTCTTTGTTCTGGTTAAAACTCGAGCTGCAGCTGTTTAATGCTTTTTTGTAGTCCAGTCAGAAGACCGTTACAGTAGTCGAGTCTACTGGAGATGAAAGCATGAATCAACTTCTCCTGGTCTGTTTGAGACATAAAACCCTTCACTCTGGATATGTTCTTAAGCTGATAGAAGGCTGTTTTGGTGATGGATTTGATATGACTGCTGAAGGTCAAATCTGAGTCTATCAGCACGCCAAGGTTTCTGACTTGGTCCCTAGTTTTTAGAGAGAGTGACTCGAGATGTTTACTGACGGCAATCCTCTTCTCTTTATTGCCAAAAACAATTACCTCAGTTTTGTCCTGATTTAATTGAAGGAAATTTTGGTTCATCCAATTTGTTACTTGCTCTAAACAGTGACACATGACTGTATTGGACTGTAGTCATCTGAGGACAGTGCTATGTATATCTGCGTGTCATCTGCATAACTGTGATAGTCTACATTAGAGTTCTGCAGAACTTGACCCAAAGGCAGCATATATAGACTGAACAGAAGGGGTCCAAGAACTGACCCCTGAGGAACTCCACATGTCATAGCCATTCGATTGGATTCATAACTTCCAATGGTCACAAAATAACTCCGCTCTTCCAAGTAGGACCTGAACCATTCTAGGACTGTTCCGCTGAGTCCTGCCCAAGTTTCCAACCTGTTCAACAATATACTGTGATCCACAGTGTCAAATGCAGCACTGAGATCCAACAGGACCAGAACTGACACCTTGCCTGAGTCAGTGTTTAACCTAATATCATTTAACACTCTAATAAGAGCTGTTTCTGTACTGTGATGCGGTCGGAGAAGCCCTGATTGAATTTGTCAAAAAGGCACTGGAATTCAAGAAATTGCTGAGTTGATTAAAAACCACTCTCAACAATCTTGGCTATAAAAGGAAGATTTGAGATAGGTCTGTAGCTGGTTAACATGGAAGCATCCAGCGTTCTCTTTTTTAAGAGTGGCTTAATGGCAGCTACTTTTTAGGGATTTAGGAAACGTGCCCGATTGAAGGTGAGCTATTTAGTATTTGTCGCAAATCTATTTGGACAGAGCTTCACAATAGTTTTAAAAAGTCTGATGGCATTGTGTGGTTTTAGATGCTGAACTGTTTCCGCTATGGTTTTTTGGTCAACTGTATTTAATTCTGACATCGCAGTTGAGTTATTCCTGGGAGGTCTAGGGGGATTGCGTTACTTTTATTGTTTTGTTGATTTGTGTTATATTCTAACCTTACTGAATATTTAAACCTTATTCACTGAAAAAGCAAGCAAATTCATTGCATTTTGCTGTGGAAAGGAGTTTCTGGAGCTATCTGTTTAGGGTGGGGTTTGTCAGCTTATCAACACTAGCAAATAGAGTGCGAGTGTTGTTGATGTTTCTATTAATAATTTCAGAAAAGTGTCGCTTCTCTAGACTTGACTAACTCATAGTTAAAATTACAAAGACCTTATTTTGTAGCGGTCATGGTGAATTCTGAAGTTTAGTTTTCTCTCCACTTACACTCTGCTTTCCTGCCTTCTGTTTTTAAAGCCTTTACCATCATAGTGTTCCTCCCATGGTTGTTTTCTTTCTGATCAAGGTCATCTTAGTTTTATAGGGTGCAACAGCATCATGACATCAGTTAAATATTTTATCTAGGAGTTCATCAACTGACTCTGCACTCACAGTTGGTGACATAGCTATAGCCTCCACTAAACTTTGCACTGGTATTCTCATTTATGTACCTTCTCTTAACAGACACAGAGGTTAACTGAACATTTGGAATGATCTGTAAGTTCAAATAAACACACAGAAATGATCAGAAAGAGCCAAGTCCTTAACATCAACAGAATAAATGTTAACACACCTTTAGAGATAAACCAGATCCAGAGTGTGGCCTCGAGTGTGTGGTGGGCCCTTTCACATGTTGGAAGAGGCCAAAAAGTGTCAAGTAGAGCAGAGAGTTCTTTAGGCATTACTGTCCATGTTATTGCTCTGCGTGAATGTTAAAATCCCCTTTTATGATAAAAAAGTTGTAACTCAGTGCAGATAACTGACAGCAGTTCAGCAAACTCATCAATGAATTTTCCTGAGTACTCTTGGACGGTCTATAAATGATTAAAAAAAGAACTTATGGATCACCTTTTTAGCAGTGACGTGCACAGGGGGGGGGGAGGGCAGGGCGGGCTAGTGGCGGTCGCCCCCCCTCCTTGTGGCCCCAATTGTTGAAAAAGTGTGATTAAGTGCCCTCTTGGGAGACAAAACGCCGTGCTTAAGTGCCTTCTTGGGAGCCCAAAACGCGTGCTAAAGTGCCCTCAAGTGCCCCCTTGGGAGCCAAAAACGCGTGCTAAAGTGCCCTCAAGTGCCCTCTTGGGAGCCAAAAAGCGTGCTAAAGTGCCCCCTTGGGAGCCAAAACGCGTGCCTAAAGTGTCCTCAAGTGCCCCCCTTGGGAGCCAAAACGCATGCTAAAGTGCCCTACTTGGGAGCCACAAACGTGTGCTCAGTGCCCCTCTTGGGAGCCAAAGCGCGTGCATAAAGTGCACCTCAAGTGCCCTCTTGGGAGCCAAAATTCGCTAACGTGCCCTCCTGGTTGCAAATACACTAAATTGCCCTCTTGGGTGGAAAAAAACACTCAAACTGCCACTCTTCTAGTAAATTAAGTTAACTTCAACTTAACTTAACTTTAACTTAAGTTAACTAAGTTATATTATTAGGTAGACATGCCTATGCATGTTTAAGGAGGAGCTACCTCACTACGTCTTGTGGGAATAGCTTTTCAAATCTAGCAAGTAAAGTTAAAAGTTGGGTTAGCATTGCATATCAGGGTTTCCGCCAGGTTTAAGTTTGACTCCCTGCCGGGCTAAGCATCTGGGATAATTTTTAAAAACTGCTTTCTTGAAAATGCCTTTTAAATTTAGCTTGTAAGTTAAGGACAGAAAGTCTTGTTAGTTGGCTAATGCTATGAGTAGGCTAGCGGCTAATGCTAGCAGCTAGCTTGAGAGGGAGAGAGAGACCAGTGTGATGATCAGCTAAGTAGAACAGAGCCTGGGTGAGCATTATAAACTGTGAATATAGCTTTAGTGTATATCTATGATATACTTTGCAATAAAGTAGATAATGCAGTCATCTGTGCAAAGCAGATTTCCTGAATTTTGTGAAGGCTAGATACATTTAGGCTAGCTAATTTAGGCTAGGTAATTTTAGAGACATGAATGAGTTGTAAATTTATTCATGGAGCAGTAAATGTGTCTCAGACCTTTTCAACAGCTATGGCTTAAGCTTTGATATTGTTTAATTTTAATTCAATTTATTTTGTTGCTGTTGAAAACACAGCATTCATTCATTGATAACAATGCATTATGTGGCCATATTTAAATCTCAAGTCAGCTTTTGGAATTTGGCCCCCTGTGGAATCTGTGTTGTAGTTTTTTTTAATTCTCAGTTCCTTGATTCCATCCGTGACCCTGTCATCAGAGAAACTATCGGGCCCTATCATTACCAGTTTTTCTCCATTGGTTTGGCTCATTTCTTGAAACAGAAATGATATTCTCAAAACAACATGGACAAACCTCCAAACCACTTGCAATTGTTCACAACAGAATTGTATTTCTCATTGATTTCATCACATTGCAAATGCCTTAGTACATCTTTGCAAATGATTAAGTACAGGTAGCCTACAGTTAGCCTACAGTTAGCTCAATTTCCTAGTGAATAGATCCTGTTGATCTAAACTGATTTGGTTATTCTCTCCAAAACATGTCAGCATCATTTCATTCTATTCTCAAGTCATCACAAGCAAAATAATCTGTTCAATTGTCAAAATTAGTCAACATAATCATATCACATAATACCATGAATACCATAAACTGTAGCCTATTTATTTACAGCACTGTAGGCTATATATGATGTTCCTTGTTTTTGTTTGTGTTTATATAACAGTATATTATGCTTTATACATTTTCTTTTTACTCTGATATGGAGGTTACTTTATGTGTGTGAATAAAAATGGCTACCTTTCCCTTGGCAGTGTGAGTGCAATGTGTGATGTCAGACCTTAGAGGCTACTCTCACACCCTAAAATCCTGTTTTTTTTATTTGTACTTTTTTCCAGTTTTTATACACATATATTCTGTTAGCTAGACAAAAAACTAGTACAGTAACCATTGTGAATGAAGGACTGGGCTAAGACTGAGAGGTGGACATGAGGGATATTTCAATGGTCCTCTGCCATAGTGACAAAACATCTAAACATTTTGACTTGCAGTGCTCACACAATGCAAAGGGATGATGCATTTTGGTGGCACTGACTGATTTTATATGAGAAAGAAATTTAGTTTTGACACGAGTGAAATGTTTTGGGAGAGATTATGAGCTTTTGAAAGTGAGCTATGGTGTTGTGCTGAACTGTAAGACTGTTTTGCCAAATGATCTTAGAGTTTTGAGAATGTAAGTTTCTGTTTCGAGAAAATGAGCCAAACCAATGGAGAAAAACTGTAATGCTGCTATCAGTCTGTCTACACCGGTCTACCGGACACCGTTAAAACGTACTTGCCCCCGGGGCCTAACAATTTTTTTTGGGGAAACCCTGCATATATCTATGATTACAGATTCAGAATGCCCAGGAAAGAAAGACAACAGAAAGTCGTTAAAAAGCAGCTGGAAACTGCTGCAAAAGACCGCTTGTCTTTGAAAGATTGGATCCAAGGAAACAAAGAAGGAGATTATGATAGGAGGTATGTGTAGGCTTATAGGCTACTCCTCACTGTTAGTATCGTATCACACAGAGCCAAGGTTCTCAAGATTTAAATTCACCAGTATTTGTATTGACCAACCACAGACCTTTCTCCTCCAATCAAGCCAAGATACAATACATTTGGGCCACTTATCATACAATACAGTACACAGTACAATTATATTCAACTAGTATAATACTATTGTTATTTGCTCTATCTTAGATAAAGACAATACAGAAAGTGGTGATGGAGATACCAGAGAGTGCCGAGGGATACAAGCAGATAAAGGATAAAGAAGATGAAAATATTCAGGAGGAAAATGATGATGAAATCAGGGAGGAAGACGTTAAAGACACAGAACAGACAGATATTGATATGGAGGGAAATGATGATGATGAAGACAGAGAGAAGGGAAATGAGGATGTTATGGAGGGAAATGGTGATGATTCAATTCAATTTTATTTGTATAGCGCCAATTCATAACAGAAGTTATCTCAGGGCACTTTTCAAATGGAGCAGGTCTAGACCGAACTCCTAATAACATTTACAGAGACCCAACAGTACCACCATGAGCAAGCACTTGGTGACGGGGGCAAGGAAAAACTGCCTGTTAAAAGGCAGAAACACTCGGACAGGACCCTTCGGCTCTAGGTGGGTGGTCATCTGCCTTGACCAGTTGGGGTGAGAGAGAGAGAGAGAGAGAGAGAGAGAGGACACACACACAACAACTACATCAATACACTAATGAACATGAAGAAGATGATGACGACAGCAGCAATGATGGGGGACAGCGAGCAGCAACAACAGTAACTGTATATAACTGGTAACTGATATTAGCAATGGCAGTCAAGCAGGAACCATGGAGCGCTCCACCAGGATCCATGAGAACCTGCGAGACGAGAAAACACAAGAACTCCGGGGAAGAAGTGTTTTAGTAACATGCATTAATGGGACATGAATGTGTGCAGAAAGAGAGAGAGAGAGAGAGGAGCTCAGTGCACCCATGGGAAATCCCCCCGATAGTCTCTAGGCCTACAGCAGCATAACTAAGGGATGGTTCAGGACTCACCTGATCCAGCCCTAACTATAAGCTTTATCAAAGAGGAACGTCTTTAGCCTACTCTTAAATGTGGAGAGGGCATCTGCCCTCCCGAACCACAACTGGACGCTGGTTCCACTGAAGAGGAGCTTGGTAAACTGAACTGAACTATAGGAACCACCAGGTAATAGGGTACTATGAGCTCTTTGAGATATGAAGGGGCCTGACCATGAAGAGCTTTATAGGTGAGGAGGAGGATTTTTAAATTATATTCTAAATTTTACAGGGAGCCAATTCAGAGGAAGCTAGTAAAGGAGAGATGTGATCTCTTTTCCTAGTTCCTGTCAGTACTCGTGCTGCAGCGTTTTGAATTAATTGGAGCATCTTAATGGACTTATTAGGACAACCTGATAATAAAGAGTTGCAGTAATCCAGCCTTTTAGTAACAAATGCATGGATTAGTTTTTCTGCATCTGTCTTTGATAGGATGCGTCTGATTTTTGTAATATTACGTAAATGAAAGAAGGCAGCCCTAGAGGTTGCTTTATGTGGGAATTAAATGACAGATCCTGATCAAAGATAACTCCAAGATTCCTGACAGTGGTGCTAGAGGCCAAGGTGATGCCATCTAGAGTAGCTATATCTGTAGACATTGAATCTCTAAGGTTTTTAGGGCCAAGTACAAGAATTTCGGTTTTCTCTGAGTTTAACATCAGAAAATTGCAGCTCATCCAGGATTATATGTCTTTAAGACATGTTTGTAATTTAGATAATTGATTAATTTCATCGGGTTTGATCGATAGATATAACTGCGTATCATCTGCATAATGAAAGTTAATGGAGTGATTTCTAATAATGTTGCCTAAAGGGAGCATATATAAAGTAAATAGTATTGGTCCAAGTACAGAACCTTGTGGAACTCCATGACTAACTGTAGTATTTATTGAAGATTCATCATTCACATGTACAAACTGTGAACGATCTGATAAATAAGACCTAAGCCAGCTTAGTGCGGTTCCTTTAATGCCAATTTGGATGCTCGAGTCTCTGTAAAAGAATATTATGATCAATGGTGTCAAATGCAGCACTAAGATCTAATAATACAAGTACAGAGACAAGTCCATTGTCAGAAGCAATCAAAGGTTGTTAAGGTTTAGCTAAAGTGTTTCTTAGGATCCCGAAAGCGGAAGACCGGGGACCGGGTTAGATAGAACATGGTTTTTATTCCAACACGGCAAACAAAAAATAAAGGCAATGCGGGTCAAGGCAGGAGCGGGTAGACGAGGGTAGGCTGAGCACTGGAGACACCGGAAACAAGAGGACCATCCACAGTAAGAGGTTTGAGGTCTGAAGAAGAGGAACAAAAGGTAAGAACTTAACCAACTCAAAAAACACGAACAAACTCACTAGACGGAACAGAAACTAGTCGAGCAAACTGTGAGCCACTGGTACCCGTGTGTGACGGAATACTTTGGCGCTGAAGCGAAGTTAGAGCCGGCCTAATAAAGGAGTCCAAACGATGATGAGAATCAGGTGTGTCTCGTAAGTGCCCAGCTCCACCAGCCATGCCCCGCACCTGCCCACAACCAATGCCTGCGGAGGAAGACAGAGCAAACCAAGTGCAACACAAAGCACGGGGAAAAAACAAAAACACAAACTCTCCCGGCTTGTCCAGATAACGTCTATGAAAGTCCCGGATCAGAGTAGGGTCCAAATCATGGACCGGGAGACCCAAGACCGCTCCTCCGGCCCGTACCCCTCCCAATCGACGAGGTACTGAAACCCCCTACACCGTTCTCCGTACATCCAGCAGCTCCCGGACAGAGTAGACCGGGTGGTCATCGACGAGCAGGGGGGTGGGCGGGGGCTCGGCCGGAGGGTTAAGGGCACTGACCGATACCCGTCTTTAACAGAGAAACATCGGGTGAATGTTGAGAGCAGGAGGCAACTTCAGTTTGATAGCACACAGGTTAATGATACCAGCAATGACGTATGGACCGATGTACTTAGGAGTTAGTTTATTACTCTCTGTCCGGAGAGGCAGGTCGCGGGACGAGAGCCAAACGCTCTGCCCCACCTGGTAGTCGGGGCTGGGGTACGGTGGCAATCCGCTACCTGCCGGTTCCTAACCGCTGTACGACCCAGCGCCTCTCTGGTGTCCAGCCAGACCTGGCAGATGCGCCGAAAATGTTCCTGGACAGAGGGGAACCGCCACCCTCTGCCTCCTGTACAGGAAACAGTGGGGGCTGAAAGCCCATGGAAACAGAGAAGGGAGACATACCAGTGGACGAGCAGACCAATGAGTTCCTGGCGTACTCCACCCCAAGGAAGGTGGGTGGCCCAGGAGACGGGATGCTTGGCCGCGACGCACCGTAGCGCCGATCCCAGGTCCTGGTTGGCGGCCGTTCGGTCTGGCCGTTAGTTTGAGGGTGGTAGCCGGATGAGAGACTGACCGATGCCCCCCAACGCCAGACAAAACGCCTTCCACACGCGGGATGAGAACTGCGGGTCCACGGTCAGAAACGATGTCCTGGGGGATGCCGTGGAGTCGAAACACGTTGAACCAGCAGGTTTGCAGTCTCTAGGGCAGAAGGCAACTTAGGTAATGGCACAAAATGTACAGTCTTAGAAAAACGATCGACAATAGTGAGGATGACCGTATTGCCCCTCAGAGGGTGGAAGCCCCGTAACAAAGTCCACAGCGATATGAGAACAGGGTCTGTGAGGAACCGGCAGGGGACGCAGGAGACCCGCCGGGGTGCGGTGGGAAGACTTGCCACGAGCACAGATGGAGCAGGCCGCCACGAACTCCTTCACGTCGGCAGTCATAGAGGGCCACCAGAACCGTTGGCGTAGGAGAGATTGAGTGCGGTAAGACCCCGGATGGCACGCGACTCTGGACTCGTGCCCCCATTGAAGAACTGCCGTGCGGGTTGCTGGAGGGACAAAACAGCCGACCGGAGGAAGCCCTCGGGGATGGGTTGGTCCTGCTGGGCATCTTGGACCTCCTGCTCGATCTCCCCACCGGGCCGGCCCCCGACCGACACAAGTGGGGGAGAGAATGTTCTTCTCCACCGACTGTGCCCCCAGGGGAATCAAACTGACGGGAGGAGGGCGTCAGCCTTTCCATTCTTGGAACCCGGACGGTAGGTGAGGGTGAAACGAAAATCTCCCCAGGAAGAGGGACCAACGTGCTTGACGGGAGTTAAGACGGCGCGCGGGTCTGGAGGTAAGCCAGGTTACGATGGTCAGTCCAAAATAATAAACTGATGCTCGGCTACCTCCAACCAATGTCTCCATTCCTGGAGAGCTAACACCACCGCTAAACAACTCCCGGTTGCCCCAGCGTCGTAGTTCTCCTCGGCAGGACTCAGACGGCGAGAGAAAAACGAGCACGGGTGAAGCTTACTGTCCTGTGCAGAGCGTTGAGAGAGTACGGCTCCCACCCAGTGTTAGACGAGTCCACCTCCACAACAAACTGGACAGACAGATCCGGATGGTTGAGGACCGGAGGGAAAACAATGTCCTTTAAACGCGTAAAGCGGAGTCTGCCGCCTGCGACCAACTGAAAAACAACCTTGGTAGAGGTTAAACTTAGATAAGGGGGGCCGCAACTCGGCTATAGTTCCTAATAAATGTCTGTAAAAGTTAGCGAACCCCAAGAAACGTTGGAGCTGTTTCCGAGAGGACGGGACAGGCCATTCGGCGCGACCGCACGCACCTTTTCAGGATCCGCTTGCAGTTGACCCTCCTTAACGATGAACCCAAGAAAACTGACAGACTTAGTGTGAAACGCGCACTTCTTCAGCTTTAACAAATAATCTATCCTCGAGAAGGCGTTGGAGAACAGCCTTACATGCTGCTCGTGTTCGGCTTGGTTCCTAGAGAGAAAATAAGAATATCATCAGGTATACGAACACAAAGCGATGTAACATGTCCCGGAGAACGTCATTTATGATGTGCTTGGAAAATAGCCGGCGCGTTAGTGAGCCCAAAGGGCATAACCAGATACTCGAAGTGCCCGAGAGGAGTGTTGAATGCAGGTCTTCCACTTGTCCCCCTCCCCGAATACGAATAAATGATAAGCGTTACGGAGATCCAGTTTGGAGAACAGAGTGCCTGGTGAAGAGGGTGTAAACACAGAGTCTAAAAGAGGCAGGGATACTTATTCTTAACCGTAATGTCATTTATGCCTCTATAAATCCACGCACGGGACGCAGGGACTTATCCTTCTTCTCAACGAAAAAAAACCCGAACCCCACCGGGGAAGAAGAGGTACGAATAAGGCCGTTGGCCAAAGACTCGGAGATGTAGGCCTTTACTTGACGGCAGAGAAGCACCGGACAGAAGGTTAATAGCGCAGTCGTGACGGGCGGTGAGGAGGTAAGGATAGGGCCCTATCTTTACTGAAAACCTCCTGGAGATCATGATTACACAGTAGGAACATTAGCGAGGTCGATAGGACTAGCCGATAGCCGAATGCAGAAGGGAGTTTGCCAGGAGGCATAGCAGAACGAAGACAATGGGAGTGACAAAAAATACTCCAGCTAGCGATGGAGGAAGTAGCCCAATCAAGGTGCGGATTGTGGAGTCTAAGCCACGGAAGACCGAGTACAATGGGAGACGTCGGAGAAGGTATGACGTATAGAGAAATATGCTCGTGATGATTACCGGAGAGTTGAAGGTGTACGGGAATGGTGCGGTGAGTTACACGAGCCAGTAGCCGGCCATCTAACGCGAGAACCTCTCTTGGCTCGGGGAGTTGCTCCAGAGGTAACTGAGCCTTAGTACAAAATGCAGTGTCGATAAGGTTCTCATCCGCCCCCGAATCAATAAATACAGACAGTGGAATAGGTACCAACAAGGTGACCTTGGACAAGGATCCGAGACGAGGAGGTGGCTGAGCAAACGGTTTTGGTTCACCAACGCGCCCCTGGACGTTGATGAACCCCCCCCTTTTCCCGTAAGCGGGGCAGGAGTCCACCAAATGTCCACCCTCCCCCACAGTACAAACAAAGTCGATTCACCGTACGACGACGGCGTTCTGCCGCGGACAAACGCGTCCTACCTACTTGCATTGGTTCTACCCCCGGATCGGAACCGGAGGAGGGTATCGAGAGGAGCCTGACGGCGAGAGGGAATTAGCCCGGGCCGTGGGCCATGCGGAGGCCTCGGATAGCCCGGAAGTGCGGTCCGTGCCTCTCCCTGCACCCTCTCCCTGAGCCTATTGTCCAGACGAATAGCTAAAGCGATAAGGTCCTCTAGCGGACAACGTCTCATCTCTAACTGCTAATTCGTCTCTTAACCGGTCAGACAGACCTCTTAAAAACACGCTCTGCAAGGCTGTGTCGTCCCAGCCGCTCTCCACCAGCGAGAATGCGGAAATTGAGAGCGAACTGGGAGACAGAGTCCGCACCCTGACGAAGAGAGAGAGTAGTCGGCTGCTGGCCTCTTTCCCCTGGACCGGGTGGTCAAAACCCCCCCGCATGTTGTCAATAAACTCAGAGTAAGAGCCGGCGAGAGTAGGACGGTTTAAAATGAGATAGCTACCCCGCCCAGTCGGAGGCTTGGCCGGACAAAAGGCTCATAACATACGCCGGTCTTAGTTCTATCGCCAGCGTACGTCAGGGGTTGTTCGAAAACAAGATCACATTGGTGTAGGAACTGCCGACATCTGCCTAACTCCCCGGAATACCTGAGTGGGGTTGGAATAACGGTTTGCGAGACTGGAACAGAGGTTAAAACAGATGCCGCCAGCAGGAGAGTTCGTGGCTGGTCGAATCCGCTGGTCCGAGGGGCACGATGGGAGCGGTGAGTGACGAGACCCGAGGCGAACATCTGCTCCAGACGATTCCCCAGCTGTTCCATGCCGGTAGGGAGTGTAGTTAATGCCCTGGAAACGTCTTGTAGATCGGCGTCGTGTTGTCCAATTTGCACTCTTGGGAAGAGAGCGCCAGCCGGACCCTTTCGTTCCGCAGAGGATCCATTTAGGGCCAGAGTATTCTGTTAAGGTTTAGCTAAAGTGTTTCTTAGGATCCCGAAAGCGGAAGACAGGGACCGAGTAGATAGAACATGGTTTTTTATTCTAACACGCCAAACAAAAATAAAGACAATGCGGGTCGAGGCAGGAGCGGGTAGGCGAGGTAGGCTGAGCACTGGAGACACCGGAACCACGAGGACCATCCACAGGTAAGAGGTCGAGGTCTGAAGAAGAGGAACAAAAGGTAAGAACGTAACCAACTCAAAAAAACACGAACAAACTCACTAGACGGAACAGAAACTAGTCGAGCAAAACTGTGAGCCACTGGTACCGTGTGTGACGGAATACTCTGGCGCTGAAGCAAAGTTAGAGCCGGCCTAATAAAGGAGTCCAAACGATGATGAGAATCAGGTGTGTCTCGTAAGTGCCCAGCTCCACCAGCCACGCCCCGCACCTGCCCACAACCAATGCCTGCGGAGGAAGACAGAGCAAACCAAGTGCAACACAAAGCACGGGGAAAAAACAAAAACACAAACTCCCCGTGTGCAAACATGAGTAAACAACGACAAAGGTCATTATTAACTTTAACCAGAGCTGTCTCTGTGCTATGATGAACTCTAACTCAAATAAACTATTGTTATGTAGAATGTCACACAATCGTTTGGTGACTACTTTCTCCAGAATCGTAGACAGAAAGGGGAGATTAGAAATCGGTCTATAGTTGGCTAGAACCCTGGGTCAAGAGTGGGCTTTTTAAGAAGGGGTTTAATTACAGCTACTTTAAAGGACTGTGGTACATATCCTGATAATAAAGAAAGATTAATCATATCCAGTAAAGAAGTGCCAATTAAGGGTACAACTTCTTTAAGCAGCCTAGTTGGGATGGGGTCTAGCAGACAGGTTGATGACTTCAATGAAGAAATTATAGAAGTTAACTGATGAAGACCGACAGCAGAAAAACACTCCAAATACACATCTAAGGTTGCACCAGTCAAAGTGTCTGATGTTGGAAGAGCCTGTGATACCTATTGAGGGCATTTGGTGACTAATTTTCTCTCTAATAGTAATACTTTTATTATAAAATGAAGTTCATGAAGTCATTGCTACTTAAGTTTATGGGGATACATGGCTCAATAGAGCTGATGAAGCTGATGAAGATAGAGAGAAGGGAAATGAGGATGTTATGGAGGGAAATTGCGATGATGAAGACAGAGAGAAGACTGACGACAGTGACATGGAGAGAAGTGATGAAGTTGAAGACATACAAGAGAAAACAGATGATGATACAACAACAAATAACAATTATTGCTCTCCTATCTTCATTAAAACATCCCACTGATCCAGCACATGTTCAAAAGCACAGCATAGATCACTCTAACAGATTTGTTGAGTTTTGTTGCTCCATTGGACCTTGTGTAGTTTATTTTCTGTTATACATTTAAAGGTTGTTCTCCTCATTTATTTTGTTCATCATATTCACTCATCCTTATAAAGAATGTGTCTGCTCTAGGAGAGGAACACAGAGGTGTCCCCTTACAACTTAGAGACATAGATAAACCTAAAGGGCTAAAGGAGTAAATTAAAGGAGAAAAACAGACATCCCTAAGTGTTAATTGTTTACGTTAACAGCTCTCTCCCATGACCTGGGACCTTGAGGTTATCTTAGTCGTAAAATCAAAACGCCATCTGCTTGCTGGGCGTAGAGTTTGGCCTTTGGAAACAACCATATCTTGCGTACCATGTGTTTTGTTGAAATAGATTGCATTTTGATTTTGATTTTTTTTGTTTTTGTTTTATTTGTTTAATTGTCGAATTGGCTTAAGTCAGGCAAATGTTCTTTGAACATTTGCAATGACCTGGTTAAAGTAATCATTGGAAAATACTTCAGCAATCTGTTGGGAAAGGATCTAATGCACAAGCTAGATAGTTTATTGACATTAGGAAGAATGGGGATTACCTTGCAAACGCCAACGCCTAATGCTGTCATGCTGTGTTTAATATCTTTACTTGTTAGCTATGTCCACCGCCACGTCAAAAATACAGCATCAACGCTGTGTGGTGCAGCAGTTACGCATCAAACAGCGGTTAGGTTTCATTCTCAGTCACAAGGAATGGTGGAAAGAGTGAATGGGACATTCAAGAAACTAACAACATTTCTGAGAAACAGAATTTCAGAGCCGAAGGACGAACCACCAAGGAGGGTGGAGACAGGTGACCAGGTGTACCTGAGAGTGTTCAGGGGACAGTGGAGCGCCCCGACCTGATCAGGCTCGGTTACATAGAGTGGTACCTGATTTCCTGGAGTTTGGCACCTGTGTCTAGGAGGACATTGCATCTGATTTACTTGAGTGATGAATTATTAAACGCACAGTGTGGGTCATGTTTGTCATTACAAGGCATTGTTTAAATTTGGATGTGTTATGCTGTTTTCCCATGATTGCTTTAATAATGAGACTGATGAATTTCTTTGATGCTACGGGAATATGTTCTGATCACTGGTATGGCCAAGTTGATGAGCGGATCCACGGGCGAGGCACACATGGGTACGTGTTAGTACCCTTGTCGTGTGGGCCTTGCCTATGGATGACATGATGGACATTAAATTCGTGAACTGTCCGACCTGAGGTCGGCTACGGAAACGGGTGATAACACTGATGTTTGGGAACCCTGCATGTATGGAGACCACCTGAGCCATTGCATGCATGTCTACAAGGCGTTTTTTAGTTCTATATAGGTTTACTGTCCCTTATGCCTGGAAGTATTCGATTTTGGTTATTCATGCCATATAAGTATTTGAAGGGATTTCTTGTGATGAATATTCAGCCTTTATTACTGTGCCTTTGTGTCCTCAAGATACTGTGATGACGGTATGACAGATTGATTGTATGATGTGTTGATAATTTGTCTACTGTTCGTTGGCTACGGCCCATGTATTCTTTGAGACACACCAAGGTGAATGCCGTCCACTTTAGAGATGCGACAGGTTTTCCTCCTGTATAGTGGGGGGGTTTTCCCGAACTAAGTCGGTTGGTGATGTTGATGTTGACCCACGGTAAACATCCGTGGGTTTTTTTCTTTTCGCTTTTAACTCACTTTATTTGTTTAACTTTAGGTCTATTATCTATGAAGCAAAAGAAGGGGTATGTATAGTTCACGTGTGGAGCGACCCTTAGCCGGATATCTATCCAGATACGTGGCCTCTAGGGTGCGCCCGCCCCCAGTGTATTGTGTGCTGCCATCTGGTGGCCAGGTGCAGTTAATACAGCTTATATATTTGTTTCTATTCCCCTAGTGGCTATGTGTAGATATTACAGTTTATGTATTTGTTCCTGTCCCCTTGTGGCTACATGAGGATATTACAGCTTAGTGTTATATGTGCGGTTATACATTCGTCACACTTGTCAGCCAGTTGAAGGTTTCCCAAAAACTGAGGGGCGTTCATTCCACAGGGAGTGGTATCAAGACAATCCCTGGCTGAATATTCTGTGGAAAGTGATTCCATGTTTTGTTTTAGTTGCCAACTTTTCATGAAAGAGGAAAAGTATGAAAGTAAAGTAGCTTGGAGAACGGTGGGAGTTGACAATTGGAAAAAAGGCACAGAAAAAATTAAGGAGCATAAAAAAACAGAAGCACATATGGTAAGCATGGTAAGGTGGAGCAACTTTAAGCAGAGACCACTGGAAGAAGCTTTCAGAAGGGCAGACATGGAAGGTCAAGCCAGAAGAGAGGAAGAACGACAACGAAACAGGGAGATAATGAGAAGACTGATAGACATTACACTGTATCTTGCACGACAAAATGGAGCATTCAGGGGTCAGAATGAAAGTAATACATCTCTGAATAAAGGAAATTTCCTTGAGCTTGTACAGCTACTTTCAAACTATGACTCCATCAAAATGCATCTTGATCACATCAACAAAATCCATTCAAAACAGAAAACAGCCCATGTATCACTGTTGTCCAACAGAACACAGAATGACATAATCAGTGCCTTTGCTACCTATGTCAGAGGAGAAAGTCTCAAAGAGATGGATGAGTCAAAAACATTCTCCATTCTCTTGGATGAGACAACAGATGTTTCTCATGTTGAGCAAGTGGTCCTTTGTTGTTCGTTTTGTCCATCAAATGGAAATCAAGGAGAGATTTTTACAGGTGTGTGATGTGAGCGGAACGACAGCAAAATAATTGGTGGATGTTGTGATGACAGTCCTTGAGGAGAATGGATTAAAAGTGGAAGACATCAGGGGCCAAGGCTACGATGGAGCCGCTAACATGAGTGGAGGATACAGCGGCCCTGCAGTCCACGAATTCAAAGCCACAACGAGAAAGCTTTATATGTGCACTGCCATGCCCACTGTCTCAACCTCGTCTTGGTGGAGAGTGCCAAATCAAGTCAGCCCTTTGTTTGTTTTTTCAATCTAGTTGAGAGTCTCCACACTTTCCTAGCCAGATCCCCAAAACGCCATGCTGCATTTGTGAAACTCCAACAAACCATGTACCCGGGTCCAAAGAGTCTGTGAACTGAAAAGGCTGTCTGACACAAGGTGGGCAGGCAGAGAAGATGCTCTGAGATCCCTGAAGAAGGTCCTTTCTGCAGTGGTAAAGCTTCTTCAGAACATGGCTGACAGTGATCCACCAGACTCTGCAGCAGGTGATGCCCGGAGGCTCCTGCGCAGTATAGATTTTGAATTTATCCTGTGCATGGAGATCACCACACCCATCTTTAATGAGACTGCCATCGCATCTGCTGCGCTTCAGAGAAAGAACCTTGACTTATCAGCATCATACACCATCGTCGAAGGGGTCATAGAAAGAGTAAAGGCAATGAGGACAGATGAGGAGTTCAAGGTCATTTTTACAAAAGCAGAAAGGCAAGCCGAGGGCAGCAGGCATTGAGGTGCCAGAAGAAATACCTGGACAAGCCAGACGCAGGAAGGTACCTCAAAAGTACAACTTTGGCTCTAAATCAGCAACAGAGGATTACCAAGCCCAAGACTTGGAAGAGCACTACCGGGGAAAGGTGTTCTTTTCCTTCCTTGACAGGCTGTCCCATGAGCTACACCGAAGATTCAAGGGAAAGAATGACACACCCTACTGGGTCAATCCTATCAGGTCTTCACTGCCTTACTGTCTCACGTCACTGGAAGGGGTAAACTAGATGACAAAGCTGCTGCATCTGTCAAACATATGTGCCAGTTCTATGATGTAGATGAAGAAAACCTCATCACTGAGCTAAAGGTATTCCACTCATCATATGCACTCCCCTCCAACAATGTCACAGCTGCACTCAAGTGCCTTGGAGAAAATGATGTTGAATCAGTTTTTTCCGAGTCTGACCATGCTCCTCAAAACGTATGCGATGATACCAGTGACAATGGCTTCAGTAGAGCGGTCCTTCTCAAAACTGAAACTCATTAAAACTGTGCTGAGAAACCGGTGTGGGGAAAAAAGGCTCTCTGACCTAATGCTACTCTCCATTGAAAGAGAAATCCCAATTCACCGTTCGCTAAGCCACGCCCTCCTTGACTACTGTTGCTACACCTGACAAGCTTTCGTACCCGGCATGTCAAAATCAATAGATTCCAATGATGTACGTTCCGGTATCCGAATTTCCTAGGGCGATTATTACAAATTTCTGGAATTCTGCAAACATTTCCGATAGAACGAGGCAGAAGGGGACTTCAATATGCATTTGAAGGTTACATCCACGACATCTCAGGTAGGTTAGAAAACGATGCATTACAAATGAGGCCAAATCCTATAGATCACAAGCAAAGACAGAGACGCCTCACCTTATTAGCATTAGCGCTAGCACTACCCCCGGAGGCGAAACAATCAAGGAGCAGCAATGTTCTTGCACAGCAGGGTAAGTGATTTTCTTTATATATGCTAATAATTATAAATCAAACCGCTTATACTGTACATACGCGTTGTGGAATAGCTTGCACCGAGGACGTCTGACCACTCACGCTCTTATTTTTTAGCGCGCCAGGCTACTGTTCACATGTAGTAGGTCTAGTCTATGCCTTGGGACCTGGCTATTACAAAAGCAAGAGATGCAGAGCCGTGCACATCCTCTTGCACAAGCCTACCCCAGCAATGGCACAAGCCAAGGGGTAACAAGATCAGGGCTGTGCCCATTTCCACCGTAGTTGTGGCTAAAGCAACAGAAAATCGTAGGCGTAGGCCTATTGACTGTCGGTATAGGTCTACAGTAAGCAGGTGAGAACATTAGGGGTCTGAGGTTTCCAAGTAGCATGCACAACAGACTTCTGCACATGAAAGCCCCTACCTTTGTATTGATAGGGTATTGTTTTTCAGGACCTCAGTTACAGACGAGAAACTTTCATTATTAAAAAGGCAGACAGGAACACCTATCAGCTACCTGGTGAACAGGCCCCCTATTGAGCTTACTGTAGGAGAAGAGAAATACTTACTAGGAAGTGGTCTAAGCCATCAGGTAAGCCATCAGGTAAATTAATGAGATGAGGCAGTGTATAAGTATATATTCTTTATTGCATGTATAAAACAAATCTCCGATGTATAGGATGTTGCAGGTTGGCACAAGTCAACATGACCTCTCAGCATGACTCCCTAGCTGATCTCCACTCACATACTGTACACCTTAATATTTGATGATGTGTGGCTGGAAGTTAGACAACATACTGACAACATACCATATTTGATTAATGTTACTGAGTTTGGGTAATGGGGATTCTGCCTGAAACAATTTTAAACTTTTTAATCTTTGCAATAGCTCTTTCAACATGGACCCTGTGCTTGGCTATTTTTTTGGTCATATCAACATCTGCATGTGGCATCTGTCTGTTTGCTCTTGCAAACGGTGGAATGTTAAGTTTCAAGCCAATCTCCTCAACTTCCTTCTCTATTAGGAAACCCTTATCAACCATCAAACCATCTCCTACATTTAGATAGCCACACTGAACACACCCCTTCAAAATGTCAATGATGTTGCACCTATTGAAGATTTCTTTGTCTGATATGGATCCGGTGAAGAGGGTAGAAACATAAATGACTGCACCTCGTGGATCACATGCCACTAGAGACTTAAGGGTGTTTGTAGACTTGTAGGTGGAGTAAGACTCTGCAACACAAGTGATCTTGGTTTCTCAATCTTAAGTTCTGTGCCATCTAGAATGGCAAAGGTGTTAGGAAATTGTTCCTTAAATTTAGCTGGCATATGCTCCGAAATGATGTCCCTGTGTGGCCAAACAGACAATTTGCCTAAGCTGTCAAACATGTAGTCCACCCAGGAGTTTATCAAAGTGCTGACACTTTGTAAACGAATCTGGAAGCGGAAGGCTAAATCTTTGTGGTCCAAATTTTGTCTCAATTTCATCAGTGTCAGTAACAATTGACTGCGCAGTGTAAGTTTTGAGATCTCGTTATCAACATGTTTATATGCCAGCGGAATGTGTGTTTGTGGTGCATTTGGGTCAGATGGAATGGAAAAAAAATCACACAAGATGTTAAATTGGTCATAAGTAAAACATGTGCAGTACTGGAAATAATCAGGCACATGGCTTGTGTTTAAGCTCTCTGGGTTTAACTTATTGTACTGAAGTTGATTATGAGATGGAGTTCCCGGTCCTTGGCCTCCAGCTTCACCCTCAGACTAATGATCTCCTGCTCGTGCGCAGTTAATGCTTCCGAAGAGTCCTCACTTCCTCTTGGTTGCCTAGATCACGTGCTTCTGAAAATGACAAAAACAAAGAGAAAGGAAAAATTTAATGCAATTAATTTATATTATTTTCTTCTGTTTTACAGCTTCCTCTGATTGACCCTCCAGGACCATTATCTGCAGACCAGCCATATAACTTTCCAGATTTCCCTCTGCCAGCACAGCCTTCAAATTATTGTCTTGTGCTGTCTGAAATAGACATGTGTAGTTTCCAGAAAATAGCAATTACACCATCCCAGTCTGTAGCCTTAGAAAGAGAGACCAGACAACAAGACACAAATAAAACCTGGCATCTTGCCCGGGCTCCCGACTTACATCAAGTGTATTCAAGGCAATTTGTTCTAGGAGGGCTGACTTTGATGCCTTGGCTGTTAGGTTCAAGGACACTTCAAGTAAGCAAACCAAAGCAATGAGACGAGGGATAGAGCTAGAGCCTGTGGCAGCGCAGCAGTATTCAGTCATAACAGGTAATCTGATTTCCCCTGTCGGCTTTGTAGTGAATCCCCATGCTCCACACCTCGGCACATCATCAGATAGGGAGGGTCAAAGAAGGTACAAGCTGTGGCCTTTTAGAAATAAAATGTCCATCAAAGAGCAGATGCCAAGAATGTCCCTATCTCCAAACAGTCAGATGGTAGTTATAGGTTAAAGGAGATCCACGCATACTATTACCAGATAATAGGGCAGCTGGGACTTACAGGCATGCCTTGGTGTGACTTTTTTGTAATGTGTGCGGAAGACTACCTTTTGCAGCGGATACATTTTGATGTGGAAAAGTGGTGTGAGATGAAAGACAAACTAGATATGTTTTTCTTTAATTACTTTCTTCCCAGGTATACATAGTGGTTTAAACTTGCCGGGGTGTCGTTGTCACTCTGTTGTGATGTGTGCTCCTCCGTGGAGATTGAGATGTTTGTTTCTGGCTGGTCACACCTGATTCTGCAAACAATCAGTTGAACAAGGGGTTTAATTAGGGACCGAGCCAGTGAAACTGGAAGGTCCCTATTGAAATTGCTTCGTTTATTTATTATTCTTTTTGGGCCGCTTTGCCGGCAATTTGCACTATCTCAACATATACGAAAACTCTTTTTTATTTGGCAAAGTTGTCGGGGCTGGTGAAAACTTATATATTCTATACGTCACGTTCAAGTCGCACACTTGGAAGACCACTAGGTGGCGCTATTTTTGACCAAATTCCGTAACGCTCATAACTCCTGCATACTTGGTCGCACATTCATAAACCTTACACTCACCGGCCACTTTATTAGGTACACCTGTCCAACTGCTCGTTAACCGCAAATTTCTAATCAGCCAATCACATGGCAGCAACTCAATGCATTTAGGCATGTAGACATGGTCAGGACGATCTGCTGCAGTTCAAACCGAGCATCAGAATGGGGAAGAAAGGTGATTTAAGTGACTTTGAACGTGGCATGGTTGTTGGTGCCAGACGGGCTGGTCTGAGTATTTCAGAGGACTGCTGATCTACTGGGATTTTCACGCACAACCATCTCTAGGGTTTACAGAGAATGGTCCGAAAAAGAGAAAATATCCAGTGAGCGGCAGTTCTGTGGGCGCAAATGCCTTGTTGATGCTAGAGGTCAGAGGAGAATGGCCAGACTGGTTCGAGCTGATAGAAAGGCAACTGTAACTCAAATAACCACTCGTTACAACAGAGGTATGCAGAAGAGCATCTCTGAACGCACAACACGTCGAACCTTGAGGCGGATGGGCTACAGCAGCAGAAGACCACACCGGGTGCCACTCCTGTCAGCTAAGAACAGGAAACTGAGGCTACAATTCGCACAGGCTCACCAAAATTGGACAATCGAAGATTGGAAAAACGTTGCCTGGTCTGATGAGTCTCGATTTCTGCTGCGACATTCGGATGGTAGGGTCAGAATTTGGCGTCAACAACATGAAAGCATGGATCCATCCTGCCTTGTATCAACGGTTCAGGCTGGTGGGTGGTGGTGTAATGGTGTGGGGGATATTTTCCTGGCACACTTTGGGCTTATTAGTACCAATTGAGCATCGTGTCAAAGCCACAGACTACCTGAGTATTGTTGCTGACCATGTCCCATCCCTTTATGACCACAGTGTACCCATCTTCTGATGGCTACTTCCAGCAGGATAACGCGCCATGTCATAAGCGCGAATCATCTCAGACTGGTTTCTTGAACATGACAATGAGTTCACTGTACTCAAATGGCCTCCACAGTCACCAGATCTCAATCCAATAGAGCACCTTTGGGATGTGGTGGAACGGGAGATTCGCATCATGGATGTGCAGCCGACAAATCTGCAGCAACTGCGTGATGCTATCATGTCAATATGGACCAAACTCTGAGGAATGTTTCCAGTACCTTGTTGAATCTGTGCCACGAAGGATTAAGGCAGTTCTGAAGGCAAAAGGGGGTCCAACCCGGTACTAGCAAGGTGTACCTAATAAAGTGGCCGGTGAGTGTATATCCACACATGCAGGAAACATTGCTGCACCTCCTCATATAGGCCACGCCCACTTCCGCCTACATTTTTTTTCCGCTACAGCGCGAAAACTCGCAAATACTACGTCTATAGGTTCCAACTATGAGCCTTTCTCTGATTCGCACAAAACTTCACAGGTAGCATCTCCAGACTGTCCCATGAAAAAAAGTAATTGGAAGTATTTCAATATTTCAAAAATTAAGCGTGCTATAAATATTTTAATTTATGTAAATTTGACGTCAAAAAAGCAAGTGGACCATTTCTCCACTTTGGTATGTTTGTTCGACACCAAACTTTGGTCAATAGTTCCTCATACCTCCATTAACCATCGTACACATTTTCAGACCATCGCCACTAGGTGGCGCTCTTTAAAATTAAGGAGTTTATACCTCCAGAACGGCAAGTGCGATTTAAACGAAACTTGGTAGGATGATAGCACATGGCTCCCTGACACTTACGTTAAAAGGAGAAAAAAATTCCGCCACTAGGTGGCGCTCTAATGTCAGCATAAATCACTGTACAAATACCGTAATAGTTATGAATATGAAATTCACAGGGACATGTGTAGACTAGTGCCCGGAGCTCAGGTACCAAAAATCGTGTTAGTCGTGGTTGTAGCGCCCCCTACAGGGAATAAAAAAAACAGCCCCGACACCACGTTTCACGGAAATGTATGAAACTCGGTAGGCACGTGTATCAGTCCCAGACCTACAAAAAAGCCTCTTGGACCCATACCCCAAAACCCACCGGAAGTCAGATATATTAATTTCAATTTTTGTCATTTTTCAATTTTCCCCGCCTATTTGATCGAACTCCTCCCAGGGGATTTGTCGCCTGGGCTTCAAATTTTGTGTATACGTTCAGGAGGTGGAACTTGAGAAAAGTTGTGCTATTTGCGACTCTAGGTCAAAGGGCGTGGCCGTGGCGTGCCGTCAAAGTAGGCCATATTCAATTCCGTGATCTTTTTTGCCGTATTTGAACAAACTCCTCCCAGGGGAGTTGTCGCTTGGGCTTCAAAATTCTTCAGTACACTCACAAGATGTAACTTGAGAAAAGTTGTGCTAATTGCGACTCTACATCGAAGGGCGTGGCCGTGGCGTGCCGTCAAAGTTGGCCATTTTTAATTCAGTGGTATTTTTTTCCCATGTTTGGGAACTAACTCCTCCCAGGGATTTTATTTGTTCTGCTTTAAAATTTGTCAGTACAGTCAGAAGATGATGCTGAACAAACATTGTGCTCCTTGCGACTCTACGTCAAAGGGCGTGGCCGTGGCGTTCCGTCAAAGTTGGTTCTGTGGTCTTTTTTTCCAATGTTTGTGACCAAACTCCCCCCAGAGAATTTGTTTGTTCTGCTTCAAAATCCATCAGTGCAATCAGAACATGGTGCTAAACAAAGCTTGTGATATTTGCGACTCTACGTCAAAGGGCGTGTCCATGGCGTGCCGTCAAAGTTGGCCATTTTGAATTCAGTGGTCTTTTTTCCCAATGTTTGTGAACAAACTCCCCCCAGGGAATTTGTTTGTTCTGCTTCAAAATCCATCAGTACAGTCAGAAACATGGTGCCGAACAAACATTGTGCTCTTTGCGACTCTACGTCACAGGGCGTGTCCGTGGCGTATGGTCAAAGTTGGCCATTTTGAATGGAATGTCAAACTGATGCGATTTGTGCCATTCCCTGACCCTAATGTTAGCTACTACGCGTCCTCCCTGTGAACGCCCCGGTCTACCGCACACTGCATGGACCGCGTCGGACGCCAACCTGTCGCGACACTATCCACGACACGCCCCGACGGACTCGGCGAGGTCCCGCACACAGCTCCTTGGAGCTTTAATTATGTATTATATTAGATAAAGTACTAGTAGTGAACATGGTCAGTGGTGTGCGTGTGCGGTGTGTGTGTGTGAGCAGCCCGTTCTCATCCCAACTTGTAATATACCCGACGATTTGTCACGCCCCCAGATGTCTGATACTGACGCAAAAGGTACCCTCCCGCGTCTGTGTGAAACAATCTGTGTTCTCATAACCCCGTTCGCGGTGGTAAGAGACGAGCAGAGTCTACAGCGTCCATTCACTCCAATAATAACCCGGTCACGGTGATAGATTACCCTAACCCTAACCATAACACTTTTTGGAGTGAATTGTTTCACAGTAGACTGCGGACGCTGTAGACTCTGCTCTGCGAGCGGACGCTGTAGACTCTGCTTCGTCTCTTACCAACGCGAACGGGTTTATGAGAACCCAGATCGTTTCACACAGACGCGGGAGGGTAGGCCTACCTTTTGCGTCAGTATCAGACATCTAGGGGCGTGACAAATCGTCGGTATATTACGAGTTGGGATGAGAACGTGTTGGTGTGAGAGAGAGAGAAAGTTGTAATATGTATTATGTTGGGGTTATGATCCTGTATCGGTTTCTTTCAAGAACTTCATTTTACTTTGTATAAATTGTTGTGTAATAATTTAAATACCTAATAAAGACTATGGTTTTAAACATATGTGAGTGACATAAGTGACTTGTGTGAACAGTGAACCTTTAAGTTTGCGTACCTTTTCTGTGGAGGTCTCCGGCAACCCCCCCGATGCTCACGACCTGACACCGGGTGGGGCAGCAATAGGATTGGGGAACTCGGAGGTAGGCCGTCCATTAACGAAATGCTAAAATATATTGAACAATATGTCAAAGCGAGTCTGGGTTAGTTGGTTGGTTGAGTTAGGTTAAATGTATGCATTCTGAACAAAGAACCATAATAATTTGCAGGCATTTCTGAGATGAGTTAGCTCACTTGCTAACATTAGCTTGTTCTTACCTTGGAGCACGTGTTTTTGGTGATCTTGGACACGTTCAGCTGCGAATGAGGCCTCCCGCACCTGCTTAATCCACTCTCGGCATTTGTCTAGTTTAGTTTTTAGGTTTGGGAACGGGAGAAATTCAACACCACCCTCTAAAGTCTTTGGATACCTGCTATCCGTGTTGCACAAACCATAAGCACAGTGCTTCGGCATGTTAGCTTTCTCCGAAAGCTTGTCAGGTCTCCTGCGCTTAGTTACGGTTGCTATACTACGATTGGCCTAGGGCGGTTTTAGGGCGTGGCTTAGCGAAGGGTGAATTGACCAGAACAAGGTCATTGACATATACAAACAGATGGCCAAACGAAGAATTTTACTGTAGTTCCACTTGCCACATATGGGCACAAAGGACTTGAGACTTGTCGCTGTAGTGAAGAAACTGGGACTAGGCGTTAGTTCAGGGGGGTTGTCACACAGTTCACACCGGGGTGCCGGCCAGAACACCAACTTAAGGCCAATTAACATCTAGAGGGTCCAAATGATGAGGCAGGTGATGGCTAGTGCAGGTGGTTCTCAGGTGGATGGTTCTCTCTTTGCAGACATGTGTGGCTTTCTATATCAAAGGAATATTAACAAATACACAAATGAATAAAGAATAAAACTCTAAACCTCTAATAAACATAATAAAGGAGTACCAAATGACTATATCTCCATTTGTCTCTAATTAACACTATCCCACTTCTGAAAACACACTTCACCTAACTTACTAACTTATTAACACATATATAAACAACATCACATAGTAACATTTACATAACACTCACTGTAAACATCACACTAATAAGTCAGAGCGATAACAATAACATAACACGTGACGTGACATACCTCGATGAAGGCAGGTGAGCTAAAATGCTACAATTAACTGAAACGGCGACCGCATGGCAAGTGCTAAAGCTACACATCAGACCAACAGACATAATCTATGGCTACAGCAACGCAAATACAGTACATCAACAACATATACAGACATACTCACTTTTCATTCACGCACAGACCACTTGACGTGACGTTAATTAGCTGCTTATCTCTCACTCTGCCGTCTCACCGGAGCACACACCTGTCTCTGACTAAGCGCCGTCAGTTACGCTTTAGAACCAGCAGGGGGTGGCGCTTCTATATGAGCTGACCCCCCTACAACTGAACATAACACAACAAACATAATATGTCCCAAACTTTGGGGCCTTTTCTACAGTCGCACTTCAGTCACTCACACAGAGACTTGACTTAAACTTGAGGTCAAAAACTTTTGACATGATTTAAAACTTGAGGTCAAACACTTGAGACTGGACTTGGTTTATACCTCAAATACTTGAGACTTGACTTACACTTGTGTTTAAAGACTTGAGACTTGATTCATCCTTGCCACCTGCAGCAATGGAGCAGCACTTATTCTCATGCTTCATCATAGTTTGTTTCTTTTGAGTTTAAATGTGTATTGTTCCCTGTGTGATTTATCACAGAGCCCTCTTGGGTGAAGAAAATACATTAAACTCCAGAAGACTATTAGGACCAAGAGAATACTATGACACATTACTGTTGCGATGACTTTTATGTTGGGTCCTTTGTTGACCTATATCTCTATACTATATCTCAGAGAACCAGTTTGGGATTATCTGGTGCTAATATGGTGTTAAAAATGCACTAGAATACAGGAAATGGCATCTACTTAATTGCAAAGTTTCTGGGGGAAGACCCCCAGACCCCTACGAATTTTTTTTTATTCATACATCCATGTCGCTGTGTGTTCTTCACAGTCCAACGTTGTAATCCACAGTTCTCCTGGATGCTGATCCTAACAGCAAACTAACCTGAGTAGTCTGTCTAGTTAGTCTGTTTTAAGGCTATATAATGTGCCATTTGTATAACATATAAAACGTGTCTAAAGTGCCCCTCTACAGTGGTGAGACGCGCCTATATGTGCCCTTTTTTTTTCTTTCCACTCCTGCCCTTCAAAAAGTCTGTGCACGCCACTGCCTTTTAGTAAAAAACAGAGATATTCAAAAGAGCTAAAATCACCTAATGTAATTTCCTTGCACTGAAATACAGATTTAAAGATGGCAGCAACTCCCCCGCCTTTCTTACCAGTTCGACACTTGTTCATAAAACGGAAATTTGTTGGGTGCTGCCTCATTGAGAATAGCACAACAGCTACATTCAGTCAGCATGTTACACTAAGAAGTAAAAAATCTAGAATCATAGGTCATAATGATGTCATTAACTAACAGTGATTTGTTGACTAGTGATCTGATATTGAGTAGAGCTAATCTTGTGGAGATAGCAGGAGACACTGGTATATTTTGAGGTTGACATGCTATACTTAAAGGAACTATATGTAGGATTGCGACCTCTCTGGCCAAAACTGTTATTGCAACCACGCTTGTAAATACTGTACAGCGTGGTACTCCCTCCCCCTCCCCCCCAGAGTAGCGGTTGCCAGATTCCCCGTTCCCGGATTACTCAACACAACACTGCGTCTACTAGAAGGAGCAACCATGACAAGTGTTTTACATACTGTTCTTTGCTTTTATTTAGGTAAAGAACATAGAATTGCCTCTGTGTATGAAGTGTGCTATACAAATACACTTGCCTTGCATAGATCCCTGATAATATTGACCAACTGCATCACCGTCACCGGGGGCTTCATAGTAATGTGTCCGAATAGAGCAGCCCTCTCGGGACACACACACATGCTGTTACCGCTGTTTTATTAGCATCCACACTCCCACACCGTCACCGGGGGCTTCATAGTAATGTGTCCGAATAGAGCAGCCCCTGTCGGACACACACGCCAGCCTCTGACCGCTGTTTTATTATCATCCGCACTCCCACACCGTCACCGGGGCTTCATAGTAATGTGTCCGAATAGAGCAGCCCTGTCGGAACACACACGCCAGCTCTGACCGCTGTTTTATTATCATCCGCACTCCCCACACCGTCACGGGGCTTCATTAGTAATGTGTCCGAATAGAGCAGCCCCCAACGGACCACACGCCAGCTCTGACCGCTGTTTTATTATCATCCACACTGCAGTCGGTGTGCAGTAAATGGCACCCTCAATGGTGTGAAATCCTTACATAGTCATTGAGCAAACGATACTGACTTCGTGAAAACGCCCATGAGGCAACGACGCAATGATTCGCTTCAAACATGTTTTTCTAGCAAAAACTGAATAATGGCGATAAGCCAAATATAATTCTAAAGATATACTGCAATAGTTCACTCCAGTGGAAACATGGACCATTTTCATTACCCAACTAAAATATATTTGGTAGGCTAATAGTGCAATGTAAACATGTTCACGAATGCATTTAGTAACGTCAGACATTTCTGACC